>CAWUFW010007756.1:0-247500 GCA_963921515.1 Calotriton arnoldi | reverse complement strand
CTCGAGTGCTGCTCAAGTGTGGGTAGGCAATTGGAGCGTTGATATTTGACGGCGGCCCGGCCGTCGAGCTTGCACCACCCTGCCAAGATTAGGGGGCCACGCGGCAGGACATTTGTCGAGCCGCCCAGTGGAGCACAAACTGGGGATTGAAAGCGGACGCTGCTGGCGGTGGACCATTCGAGGGCTTGAAATGGACAGAAATTAGTGCACCATCTGTGGTTTTACTTACCGGGACTTCATAATCCAGAATGCCTCGGGACATTTGACCGGCCCATTTGGGGGCGTGAAATGGCTATTAAGGATGGAGACCGGCGCACGCATCCACCAATGCGACTGCCTCTGAGGAAGAGAGATACACTCTCGAAACACGTCAGGCGATTCGCGTTTATGGCTGTCTGATGAAAACTGCCAACAGGAGCCTGCTTGTACCCCTGATTAAAGGCTTGCCACCTTCAGTTTGTGTCTCGAGTGCTGCTCAAGCGTGGGTAGGCAATTGGAGCGTTGATATATATATATATGACTCACGAACCCTTGCTGTGTTCCGATCTCGTCCGCCTAACGAGGCTGGGGCATGGTAAGTGGGAGCAAGACCTGCTTTAAATATGACAGAAGCAACCTTCTCACTTCGCGAAGGAAGACACTGGCACTCCAGGGGTATACCCAGTGCTTAATTTGTGCCGGTGGTTTCCGGTGCTCAGCCCTGGCACTTATTTGACAGGGCCGGTGCTATACATTTTTTTCACGTGGCAGCGATGAAGTAAATTTTTCAAAAAGGCACCACAAGTCTAGGCAACTGTAGTTATTCCACGTTGTCTGTGCTGCTATCATGCTCACTGATTGATCAAGGCATGCAGCCCTGTCTGGCAGACTGTTAACTGGATTCCAACTTTTACTAAAAATAAAAGAGCCAACGGGGTCTCCAAGAAGCGTCTTTATTTCTGCAGTTAACACGCCTTCCCCTCCCTCTGGCCTTTGGGAATGAGAAACGGAAGAAGGCTGGCGTCTTCAAGTCTGTTACATGTCACGTAGGCCTTCAGCAGCTCCCTATTGGTTACTAAAAACCAAAGGGACTGACTGGGAGGAAGTTTGTATTTGCGCCACTTGTACGTCATCGAATGCAGACGGAGGACAATTATACAAATGACACAATGCTTCACATCTAAAGCCCTGAGCGTGTCATTCGGTATCGCCTAGCGCAGCGCACATGCGCTGCTCTAGGAGAGGGCCTCTTGTAATCACTCCACACGTTCCGAAAGCTTTGAGAAAGCTCGTGCATGTGGTTGTTACATTAATTGGCCTTTGCGTGTGGCTTTCAAGAAATGAAAGCACACAATTGGCCAAAGACGGCAGCATGTCCCGCCTTTTCTTTTCAGGTTAACTCCCCTGGCCTAGGGAGCTCGGGAGCGAGCAGGGCGCGCATTGTGCATACTTTCCTTATCGGGATCTCGACTCATTTTCCAAAGTAAACAAACACGCTCGCTTTCGCGGCCGCGCTTGTTTTTGCTTCTGCTGGCCTGGCCCCTGTCGTTACTTTTTGCCCCGCTGTTTGTTGCATATTTTCAGTTCAGCTCTCTACTTTCCATTGCCAAGCTTCGGTGTCTGATGTAATATAACGTAAACGGGGGGCATATGCAAAGACACGGAGAGCGCCGCAATGCATTATTGTGCGCTTGAAAACTATTCTTTGCTACAGTGTTGTTGCTATGTATTTTCTTAATGGGTAATATGCCTTTGGCTTATAAAATATTCATTTTGCCAGTAAGAGGCACCTCGTTTGTTGACGGAGCGATGCCCGTGAGAATTGAAAAGCGCAGAATGGCTGGGCTCTGCAGAATCACTGTGTACATCTGAGGTCTCACAAGGCGCTGGCGCCTCTTCGCAAACACGTAACGTATATTAACCAGAACATATTGGACGCTGCCTTGTGCATCCTGGCCCGGGGGACGTGAGAAGTGCTTAAAGGACCAGCAGAAAAAAAAACATTTTAGGACTTTTTCAAGGTAAAGAGGACACCATGGTTCATCATACAAAGGAAGAAAAAAAATCTTTTTATTTTTTCCTTTTCCCTCCCGATTTCCTTACACCTTTTCTTGAGGTGTTTACTCTCCCTGTTTATATTTTTAGACACCCCTCTCGCCTTGTTGTAGAATATAGAAAACCTTCAATCACACAATGTTTGCTAATTCTGTTCTGACGGCATGCCCACTGACCCAAGGTCCCAAGTCACGACAGGCGGCTCAGGACCCCCGTCTCTGTGTCTGGGGCAGTATTAGTTGCGTCTCCGGGCAGGAAGCGCCTTGGTGGGCGTGAAGGGGTGTGTTGTAGGGGCTGTGGTTCAAAGGTCACATACACCACTGAATCAAACGCGTCAACATTTGCCCCCTTGTCTCGTGGGCGTGAGTGAGCGCTCGCTGCCTCGTACCCAGTGGAGAGCAGTGCGGTCCTAACCTTAGAGCGACTTGTTAAAAATGACGTATGTCACCCAGAAGGCTTCTTGGCGCTGGGATATCACTGCCAACCGGCTGCCAAGAGACAGCATGGTTAAACACAGGCAGAATGCTCCCGATTACTACTGTGGGTAGACTCAGCTGAGAGGCCAGAGGTTGAATGATCATGGCGTGTAAAACAAACCGCAGAAAGGCCGTTCATGGGAGGGCCACTCTCTTCCGTGCCTTTTTTCTGCTTGTCTACAATCCCAACGTGTTGCATAACTAAATACTTATAAGGTCCCAAAGGCGAGACCTATTGGCTATGCCAATGCTTGTTTTTAAGTGGGAACCAGATTTGCAGCGAGTCGGCATTGAAACCATGCATCTATCGGTAAGTACTTTGGGCCGGGGCTACTGTAAGAGACGAGTTTATATTACTCAAGCGTCGTCACCAAGGCGAGGCAGCTGGGGTTAAATGCCCTGGGCTGTGCAGTAGACAAAGTGCAGGAAAAATTAAAAACGCTATTATTATTTCAAAAAAAGGGAGCCTGGCGCTCCAAGGTATATTAGTCAGTCATCACGTGGCTTGTGAATGTACTATGTTTTTTCAGTACAGTGTACTGGGTCCTGTAGAATGGAGGGCGAGGAGAATTCTTTCAGTATTCTCCAGATTTTCAGCACACGAAACAATGCGAGACCCGGATATTTTACTTGGCAAAGCACACCACAAGATAGTATAAACAGCAAACCACGGGTCATACCGAAATGGGTCCACCTCCCTCACCGGCAGATTGTATAAAAAATCTAGGTGTTAAGTGGGAGTCTGACCTCTCCTTCTCGGCTCAGATTCGTCAGGTGACGGCCACCTGTTTTTGCCAACTGAGGAATCTGAAGAAATTTCTGTATCTGCTTCCAGAGGAGTGTCGGAAAAACATAGTACATGCTGTGGTAACTTCCAGGCTAGACTATGCAAATGGCCTCTATCTGGGTCAGCCAGAGTATCTGATCAAACGCCTGCAGATAGTGCAAAATGCGGCTGCGAGACTAATTAGGCGAGTGCCGTTTCGCGAGCATGTCTCTCCGCATTTAAAAGCATTACACTGGCTCCCAGTGAGGAAAAGAGTCAAATTCAAGGCTTTGACTTTGGCGTTCCGTGCTATGCATGGTAATTGCCCTATCTACTTGAAACACAGATTGCGTGGTTACCAACAATCCAGAACCTTGAGATCCAATTCCCAAAATCTACTATGTATTCCTCGTTTTAAAAAGGCACGTATGGGTGGTAGATCCTTTACGCTCGGGGCTGCTAAACTGTGGAACTCTCTGCCGAGCAATCTCCGCACTATTGATTCGGAGCCCCTTTTCAGGAAAATGGTGAAAACTTGGCTTTTTAAGGAAGACTGAGGGCCTAAGACTTGGCCCTTGAGCGGTCCAGTGCTGTACTATTTTCCGCTTAGCGCCGGGACACCTCTGTTTGAGGTAGCTGTCGCGCTTTACAAATGTTTGTATTATTATTATATGTGTATTCTTGGGAGACAAAACACACAGGTGCTGTGAGTTCTGCTTGAAAAGGCTCCCTACAACTCTTTATTCTGAACAGGAAGGGGATCCTGATGGGGTTTCTTTATTGCACGTGCACCACATCTGATTTTTCCACAGGTAGAGGGCCTAGCCTGCACAGTGTCTATGGACCAATGTTGCTTATGCTGGTGGACTGATCAAGCCAGTCCTGTTCAAAAGCCTTGGTGTTGTTAAGTTCCCTGTTTGTGTGTAGAGGGAAGCTTTCATTGCTGCTGCCCTTGCTAAGCTCTATCTGGGATTCCGAAAGGTGTACAATGATACCGACTATATTGTTACTAATGTATGCCTGAGGGACTCTTTGAATTGTATTTTGGCTTGGGCATGTGGCTGGCATTTGAAGCTGTTATTAGGCTTAGCATGACTGCCACATGGTTGGTTGCCCCTTGGATCTGTGACTGACGTATCGCTGACATATCATGGCAGCACCCCCATTAGTAAACGCTTAGTGACTGAAATAGGCATATTTAGTTTAGCAATTTTTTAATTATGCTTATCACATTTAAGTTTGCACTTATTTTAGTTTTTAATTTTCTTCAGTGGTGTTACTTTCTGGGTGTCATCAAAGTAAAAGGGTACATGACATCAATTCCTGTAGTGCACCGGGCCTGATGTTCTGTTATGTAATTTCTTGTAATATCATTGTGGGTGGATCATAGCTCATAGGGCATGTGATGTCACTTCTGCTGCTCCTAACATTTTGGGGAATTGACGTCCATGGACTATAGATGCTGAATCAGAAGTGTATGCATTGGGGTTGTGAATCTGAGCTTTGAAGGGCGGCGGCCTACTACATAACTCAACATTGTGTAAAAACACCAGAAAAGGCAGCTTTGTTGTACAAGTTCTGTACTCTAACTCGCTGTCTCCAAATTACTGCAGCTCTTACTCTGTTTCTTACCCTGCAGGCTCCCTCCTTCCAGACTACCTATAACCAAAAACATCCCCTAGTCATCACCTAGTCATGATTTAAACAGCACTGTCCAGTTTAGCTCTAGTAACAAATTAACAATATGTGGGTGCTTTCATTGCATAAATGGTGACTGTAGTTATATTGAGGGCTGCTTGCTTTTGAAAAAACAGCAAGGCAGGGAGAGCCAAAGTAAAGGCCCACACTGTCCTCTGGACTCTCATTTCCAGTGCTTAATTCGAGCCGGTGGTTGCAGGTGGTGGCCACCAGCAGTCATTTTTGGGGACTGGGACAGAATGACAGAGAACGGCAGAAAAGGTGTAGAAGAGAAAGACTGGACAACAGGGACGAGTGAAGAAAGCAGGGATGAAACAGATCCTGCAAAAGAAAAATAAAGGGAAAGAGAACGTTTGCTGGTAGCTGACATAAATGTCAACCGCACGTTCGACAGCGCTGGTAACGAGCTTTTGACGAAAAACTTTGAGCCCCGCACTTATTATTTTACAAATTAAGCACTGGGTATACCACCACAAATTTATTCAAACGGCTGACGCGTTTCGACCAAAAGGTCTTTGTCAAAGCCAAGTAACATTAAAAAATGTGCCAAATTCTTTTAAAAAGACAGTGCAATCCACTTCCGGTTCATAGACATTAACAAATCACTATATTAAATGTGTACAAAAATATAGGAAAGGGTATTCAATTTTCAAATCTTCTCCAGAAACATGTTCATAAAGTGCATGCATTTCTAAAGATATCTCTGTGCAAATATAACAATAAAAATGCATAAATACCATTCATTTTATAAATTGCAAAATACAATGTCATAACTAAATCAAATTTCTCGCCAAGTGGCAGAAAACTTTTTGAATACAATCAATATAATTGCACATAAGAGTATTAACGAAAAATAAGAAAAATATACAAAGAAAAATAATATACTTAGAAATCCCTAGTGTGGATATCTAACAGCCAAGTGGCCAATCCATCAGACTGCGATTAAAATTTGACATCATGGTAGTCACCCACCAAAAATAATAATTAAAAAAAATCTGTAAATCACTGCAATCCGCCACTGGTTACAATAGTGCAAAATGATGATCACAAAGGAGACAAGAATACACCTATAAACTGGAAAAGGTTTTTGAAAAAAACCAAAGAAAAGAGCCACCAAAAAATACAAACAAAAATCCACTAATATTCAAATTCCGTTCAAAATATCTCAAAACATATCAAATCCAGAATGGGTTATGTTCCCAAGCCATAATCCTTTTGCAGGGCAGGCAGAAAAAGGAAGAAAAAACCAACATTACCAAACAAATAAATAAAAGTGCACAAGGCAATCATAAGTCAATTAGGGAACAATGGACTAGCTGAGTTAATAATGATACATAATATTAATCAACCAAGGTGCACATGCATTTCCTCATCCTGATTCAATCCTGCGGGTTGGCGACTGTTCAACTGAATAACGTACTTGGATTCAAGTCTTCTTAGAGTGCACTCTCTGTCTCCACCTCGTTTGCTTGATATCACCCTGTCAATGCCAAAATATGAGATTCCATAAGATTTCCCTGAGTGCTGGTTGTGCCAATGTCTCGCAATGGCATAGTTTACATCATTATTTTTCACTGCACGCAAGTGTTCTAGGACCCGTATTTTGACAGGAAAGATGGTACTCACCACATTACACAGTCCACAGATACAAATCAATACGTAAATGGTGAAATCACTATTACAATTAATGAACTTATTGATTTTGACTTCCTTGCCTGTGGGTAATGTGTATGTTCTCCTATTCTTGCTGCATGTGCAGGCCATGCAATTGCCACACTTGAAGAAACCTTTCTGCTCACTGAGCCATGTACCAGTATTTGTCTGATAGCCTTTAGCATAGCTGTGAACTAGTTCATCCCTTAAGGACTTGCTTTTTCTATATGTGACACATGGATGTGGGCTTACCAGATGGCCTATCGTCAAATCAGATTTGATCAATTTCCAATGCCTATCCAATACCCATCTCACTGATGGCGACTCATTACTAAAGGTGGTGATGAGTCTAACCTCCTTCTTCTGTAGTTGCTTAGGTTTGCTAGTAAGTAGACTCTCCCTGTTCTGTTCTTCTACTCTCTCCCATTCCAATTCCTACCATCATCGGTGAAGATACCGAAGGATTAGCAGTGCACGGGTGATCGAGCGCTGCGTGTCACGTTCTTTCAGGACACAGTACGTGGCTGTCTCTCACCTGTATTTTGCTCTCTACAAAAAATTGGCTACTTTTTAGTCCGATGAAAGGGGCGTTACACAAACATTGACAGTT
The DNA here is from genome assembly GCA_963921515.1 of Calotriton arnoldi. Classification (NCBI taxonomy): domain Eukaryota; kingdom Metazoa; phylum Chordata; class Amphibia; order Caudata; family Salamandridae; genus Calotriton; species Calotriton arnoldi. The sequence continues at coordinate 240,263 of CAWUFW010007756.1, read as the reverse complement.
TTCTGTGATTGCGGTTTCAGGGGTTGCACCAATTTATATGCAAATAATATTTTCTGTTCAGAACTTGTGTTAAAAAATTCAGTCGAACTAATCATGGGTGAAGCAGTGAGAAGGAGACTTGACGAGGCACGCAGCCTATTTAAGGAAAATGAAACAGACATATTGGCAATACAAGAGCAAATGAGAAAGGGTGTAATTACTGCCACGGCGACTCTTCAATAGCACTTACAATAATATGAAAGTCTCAACAGAAAGGAGATTAATTGGAGCTGGGAAGCCATCTCCCTTGATAACTATATAGAGGTGGGTCGAGAGTGCGCTATACAGGAGCTGCTTTCCATCTAAACTTGAGAACTACCCAGAGTTCTCTGCTTCTTTTTTGCATAATTTATGCATCACTCTATGCCTGAAAGGGTTTTGTTTTGGCTTATACTGGGTGCTCCCTTGTGTCTGGACAAAGCTATACCTCACTGAAGAGCTCTAATGAGAGCGAAACACGTGTCAGGGGTTGCTTTTATTCCTTTCAGGTTGGCTTGGATGGTATTTTACCAATCCAAAGCTGTAATGCTGGGTCTGGAGTGGTAAAAGGCTTTGGCCATTTTACAGCTCGGCAAGGATAGCACTGTGCTAATCCTATGCTTAAAGACTTTGCTGTAGAAATGGTAAAAGACGTTGTCCCTTTCTATCTCGGCGTGGATGGCACTGTGCTAATCCTACGCTTAAAGGCTTAAAGACTTTGATAGAAAAGCAGACATTTTAGGTGAGCAAATTTAGAGTGTCGATGGTGTTGTATATATATATATATATATATACATATATCTATATATATATATATGTATATATATATATATATTCACTGAAAAAAACCATAGGTTTCAGGCACGTTATAGTTAGAAATTTGCATTTAAAAAACCTTAAAAAATCACTGAAAAAACCATAAGGTTTTAGGGACAGTTATAGTTAGTTGGACATTGCACTCGTACAAAACCCGTGAAATTCCCCCGTTATAGTTAGTTCAGGTAACTATAACTGCTGATGACGTCACATATTACATCACTCATGACATGGTCAGTGACATCACTGATGACATCACTGATGACATCTCAAATGACATCACTGATGACATCACTGATGACATCATCCAGTGACTGTGTGTTTGTGTAAAGTTTAAATATGTTTAATATATATAGGGAAAGGCGTTTTGAAGAATGAGTGGGTGTATAAGTGTCTGAATGGATGATTTAGTAGGTGCGCGACTGAGTCTATAAGTGAGTGATTAAACGTATCTTACTGGATGCATGGGTGAGTGACTAAACTGTGTGAATGTCTGTATCCGTCTGTCTGTTGTTGTGTAAGCAGCTGCATGGGTTTCTGACTAGCTAAATGAGTGTCTATATGGGTTATGGATTGGTTCTCTGAGTATCTGTATGGGTGCCTCAGTGTTTGTGTGGGTGGGGTGAGTGTGACTCTGTGCATAGATGTGTGAGTGGGTGATTCACTGGGTGCATGGTTTCAAGAGTGCGTCTGTGATGGACTGTATGGGTGGGTGAGTGTGTGTATGGGTGTGTTAGTGATTGAATGTATATCTCAGTGGTACATGTGTGAGTAACTACATATGTGAAAGGCAGTATATATGTGTGTTGGAGTATATAAATGGCTATAAGTGAGAGTGTGTGATTGTGAGAGTGGCTATATGGATGAGTGTGTGCTTGCATCAGTGATTGCATAGGAGCGTAAGAATGTGCTAGTATTTTTATGAGTAAGTGAGCTGGTGTGTATAACTGTATAGGTGAGTAAATTGGAGTGTGATTAATTATTTGCATGACTGACTAGGTGTGTGAGTACCTCTATGGATGAGTTGCGTTGTGTGAGTGTTTATATAGGTGTATGAGTGCATATGATAGTCCTGTACTGAGTGACTGTAAGTATGAGTGACTGTACGGGTGAGTGAGTAGATGTGTGTGTGTAGACCTAAGAATCAGTGAGTGGGTATGTACTTATTGGTATTGGAGTGTGTATGGTTTTGAGAATGGCAGTCTGTAATTTAGAGTGGGTGTTTCAAAACTTATATTAGGGTGTGAGAAGATGCATTAAATTCTCACATGGATGATGTCATCAGTGATGTCATCAGTGATGTCATTTGAGATGTCATCAGTGATGTCATCAGTGATGTCACTGACCATGTCATGAGTGATGTAATATGTGACGTCATCAGCAGTGCATTGCGGGGCGCGAGTTATAGTTACCTGAACTAACTATAACGGGGAATTTCACGGGTTTTGTACGAGTGCAATGTCCAACTAACTATAACTGTCCCTAAAACCTTATGGTTTTTTCAGTGATTTTTTAAGGTTTTTTAAATGCAAATTTCTAACTATAACGTGCCTGAAACCTATGGTTTTTTCAGTGAATTTCAAAGGTTTTTTAAATGCTAATTTCTAACTATAACGTGTCTGAAACCTATGGTTTTTTCAGTGAATTTCAAAGGTTTTTTAAATGCTAATTCCTAACTATAACATGTCTGAAACCTACGGTTTTTCAGTGAATTTCAAAGGTTTTGTAAATGACAATTTTTAAATGTATTAATTGTTATATTTATTTTTTTCATACTGATTTACTACATTTTTAGAAACAATTTTTTTACATATTTTATTTTTTAAATTACATTGTAATTACATTATACATTACAAAAAATACTTTCTCAGAATGAATTACTTTAGTTTAAATACTTTGCACATAGGCAATAGACTTTTAAGTACAGTAGTTACAGTTGTTGCAATGGGCAACACATTTTCAAACACAATGCAACATTCAGCTCAATGTGAATTTCTAGTTAAATGCAATTAGTTACTTTATGGATTACTTTTCTAACCACAGGACTGGATCCTAGATTCAGTCCTGGGACATCTCCTGTAAACAGTTGAGTAAAAGCATTTTGGTTACATTAGTGATTTTTAAGGAATATTATTGTATTTTAAAAGTTGACACTTTGAAACTTTTTCTCATAGAATCACCAATGTTATCCTATGGAAGGAAATTCACTTAGCAGGTAAAAACTGTTATTGTTACTTTTTCTTACTCAGTGTTGGATCCTGGATCCAGCACTGGTGCATCTCCTGTAAACAGTTGAAAGAATGCGTTTAAGTCATACAGGCGATTTTTAAGGAATATTTGTAGTTTGTGAAAATCGACACTTTGAAACTTTTCTGCTGAAAACCAGACAATGGATTCCTATGGAAGAAAATATAAGTTACTGGTAAGTACGGTTAAAATTACTTTTCAGGGTCAGTGCTGGGCTAAAAGATGCAGCACTGAGGTCTCTCCTGATAACAGGTGAGTAAATCGGAATTCGTATTTCGGCTGATTTTAGAGGAATATTTTAAAGTTCCAAAACTCCACACTTGGAAGAATTTCCAAGTGAAACCAGTCAATGTTAGCCTATGGAAGGAAATTCAAGTTACTGGTAAGTACGGTTAAAATTACTTTTCAGGACCAGTACTGGGCTGAAAGATACAGCACTGAGGTCTCTCCTGATAACAGGTGAGTAAATCGGAATTTGTATTTCGGCTGATTTTAGAGGAATATTTGTATGTTTCAAAAATCAACACTTAGAAACTTTTTCAGCAAAAAGCAGACAATGATATCCTATGGAAGGAAATTCAAGTTACTGGTAAGTACGGTTAAAATTACTTTTGAGGATCAGTACTGGGCTGAAAGATGCAGCACTGAGGTCTCTCCTGATAACAGGTGAGTAAATCGGAATTCGTATTTTGGCTGATTTTAGAGGAATATTATAAAGTTCCAAAACTCCACACTTAGAAGAATTTCCAAGTGAAACCAGTCAATGTTAGCCTATGGAAGGAAATTCAAGTTACTGGTAAGTACGGTTAAAATTACTTTTCAGGACCAGTACTGGGCTGAAAGATACAGCACTGAGGTCTCTCCTTATAACAGGTGAGTAAATCGGAATTCGTATTTCGGCTGATTTTAGAGGAATATTTGTATGTTTCAAAAATTAACACTTAGAAACTTTTTCAGCAAAAGCAGGCAATGATATCCTATGGAAGGAAATTCAAGTTACTGGTAAGTACGGTTAAAATTACTTTTCAGGATTAGTACTGGGCTGAAAGATGCAGCACTGAGGTCTCTCCTGATAACAGGTGAGTAAATCGGAATTCGTAGTTCGGCAGATTTTAGAGGAATATTTGCACAATGGTGAAGGGAGGGGCGGGGCCTGAGGTGACATCTGTGCAAACGCGCCCCGTGGCGCGTTTTAAGTTGGGGGATTAAGTCCCCTTGAATCATGAGGGTCCCTAGGGGCCAACTAGCCCACCAGGAACCTCCAGTATGCGCCAGGGGCTGCGTTGCAGAGAGGTGTAGAGAGGCCACACCCCTTTACACCTCTCTGCAACGCAGCTCTGTTGCGCTTTCTGGATGTACCTGTTGGGCTAGTTGGCCCCAGGGACCCTCAGGATTGAAGGGGATTTAATTCCCCATCTTAAAACGCGCCACGGGGCCTGTTTGCACACATGTCACCTGAAGCCCCGCCCCTCCCTTCACCACTGTGCAAACGCGCCCCGTGGCGCGTTTTAAGTCGGGGGATTAACTCCCCTTGAATCCTGAGGGTCCCTGGGGGCCAACTAGCCCAACAGGTATATCCAAAAGCGCCACAGAGCTGCGTTGCAGAGAGGTGTATAAAGGGGCGTGGCCTCTGTACACCTCTCTGCAACGCAGCCCCTGGCACATACTGGAGGTTCCTGGTGGGCTAGTTGGCCCCAGGAGCCCCAGTATTGAAGTGGAATTACTTCCCCATCTGCAAACGCGCCAGGGGCGCGTTTGCAGAGTGGTGAAGGAAGGGGCGGGGCCTGCGGCCCGATGTTTTTAAAAAATGTTTTTGTTTTTTTTCCCTGAAGGGGGGCTGTGTGGCCCCCCTTCCTTTTTACTATTTTTGGGCCCTGGGGACCCCAACCCCCAGGGCCTTAGCCCCTTTTTTTTAATTTAAATTAAACGGGAAGGGGGCCGCGTGGCCCCCCTCCCCTGGCCGAATCCTGCCCCGGGGACCCCATCCCCCGGGGCATGGCCACACCTTTTATTAATTTTTAAGGAGGGGGGCTGCGTGGCCCCCCTCCTCAGGCCTCCTTTTGCCCCGGGGACCCCATCCCCCGGGGCAGGCCTTTTTAAAAAAAAAAAAAAATTTAATTTAAATTATTTCTAGGGAGAGGGGCCGCGTGGCCCCCCTCCCAGGCCACTTATGGCCCCGGGGACCCCATCCCCCAGGGCCTGGCCTCTTGTTGGGGACTGTGGGGGGTCCCCAAACCCCCCACAGTCCCGCCGGCTCCCCGTGTCCTACGGGAGCCGGCATTGCTTTTACACATGGGGAGCAGCTAAGATGCTGCTCCCCGTGTGGAAAAGCAATTGTCTTTGGATATTGGAAGAGAGAGCAGGTTTCCCTGCTCTCTCTTCCAATATCCAAAGCAGTTTGCAATGACAGGACGGGAGCCGCGAGGCTCCCGTCCTGTCATTGCAAACAGCAGTGTCCCGGGGGTAGGCACCCCGGGACACTGCAGGAGCCGGCCCTGGGGGTGGTGGTCCCCAGGGCCACCACAGGCTCCAGGAGGGGGCCGCGCGGCCCCCTCCCCACATCGAGAAAGCCCCGGGAGGTGGGGGTCCAAAACGGACCCCCATTTTCAATTTCTTAGTGCCCCGGGGAGGTGGTGGTCCCGGGGCGTGTGGGGAGGCTGGAGCCCCCACACAGGTTTTTTTTTTTTTAAAAAAAGAAGCCCCGGGGAGGTGGCGGTCCCCGGGGCTGCGGGAGGGCTCAGAGCCCTCCCGCACCATTTTACATAAAGCCCCAGGGGGTGGTGGTCCCCGGGGCTTGGGGGGCCCTTAGAGGCCCCCCATACATCACACAGGTTTTTTTTTTTTTTAAAAAGAAGCCCCGGGGAGGTGGCGGTCCCCGGGGCTGCGGGAGGGCTCAGAGCCCTCCCGCACCATTTACATAAAGCCCCGGGGGTGATGGTCCCCGAGGCTTGGGGGCCCTTAGAGGCCCCCATACATAAAATAAACCCCAACATGCCCCCGGGACTTCGCCCACCCGGGGGCAGATTAATATCGAGCGCGGGAGACCGCGCTTCGATTTTTATCGGCAGGATCCGCGCACCCTGAGCGCATCCTGCCGATTTAAAAAAAAAAATGCTTTTTTGCCCAGGGGCAGACCTAGGGGGTCAGGGTGTTTCTACCCTGCCCCCTTTGTGCGTTTGCGCACTTTTTTACTGCTTTCTTGTTCCTCGGTTCTACCGAGGAACAAGATGGCTGCCAACACTTCCTGGTTTGGAGTGTTGACAGCCAATTAGCAGACAGCTCGTGATCGGGAGGGTGCGCGAATCCGACGCGGCCATAGATATATATGTACTTTTACTTTTGATTTTCTCAGCAACTACTGAACGGATTTACACCATTTAACAAAAGGGTTCTTTCTGAACCAAGAACTACCTCTTTGCCAAATTTGGTGTAATTCCGTTCAGCAGTTCGAGGCTGTAGCAGTGTCTAAAGTTTCCTACGGAAAAATGAATGGGGAAAACGCGTTTTGGGACCCCCTTTTTCTCGGCCCCCGCTTGACGAATCACCCCGAGACTTTCAGGGTAGGAGCGGACCGGAGTGCCCCACAAAGTTTGAAAATTTTGCGAAGATACGTCAACCGGCAAGAGAGTTATTTCAAATAGAATGTCGCGGATTTCCTATGGAAAATAGGTTCTAACTATAACTATCTACTGGCGACCTAGCTAGATAGATATATATATATATATATATATATATATATATATATATATATATATATATATATATATATATATATATATATATTCACTGAAAAAACCATAGGTTTCAGGCACGTTATAGTTAGAAATTAGCATTTAAAAAACCTTAGAAATTCACTGAAAAAACCATAGGTTTCAGGCACGTTATAGTTAGAAATTAGCATTTAAAAAACCTTAGAAATTCACTGAAAAAACCATAGGTTTCAGGGGCGTTCAAGTTAGTTGGACATTTCACTCGTACAAAACCATAGAAATTCCCCCGTTATAGTTAGTTCAGCTAACTATAACTCGCGCGCCCGCAATGCACTGCTGATGACGTCACATATTACATCACTCATGACATGGTCAGTGACATCACTGATGACATCTCAAATGACATCACTGATGACATCATCCTTGTGATAGAGTGGCAGACCTCCTCTCACCCTAATATAACCTTTGATACACACACTCAAAAATACAAACTAACATTTTCAAAACAATGGACATACCAATACCAGTTACAACACACCTATTCAGTAATTCCAAGATCTACACACACATCCACTCATTCACCAACAGTCAGTAAACAGTCACTCATACATGTACTCACTCATCATATGTACTCATAAACCTATACATCCTGTTACACACCGCCACTCATCCATAGAGTTACTCACACACATAGTCACACATGCAAACAAAGTATCAAACATCCATTTACTTGCATATACAGTTATACACACACTACCACACTTACTTCTACAGAAACTTACACATACTTACTCTCTTAAACAATCACTTATAGAAACACCTACTTATTTGTACAGGAACTCTTCCAATCTCTCACTCTCACATATACTCACTTATATACACCAATACTCACATATACTAGTTTAAAACATATGTAGTTACTCATAAAGACACTATTGAGACAGTCATTCACTCACTAACACACCCATACACATACTCATCCACCTATACAGTCCTGCACACATGCTGTCTTCAACACATACAAACAGTGAGTCACTCATTCATGCATCTATGCACTAAGTAATACCCCCACCGAACCATACAGACACTCAGACACTCATACTGATACTCAAAAAACCAACTAATAACCCATATAGACACTCATGTAGCTACTCACCAACCCATGCAGCCACTTATACACAAAGTGAGAGACTGATACAGATATTTTCATATTTAAACATTACTCACTAACCCATGTATTCACTAAGATACACTTAGTCAGTTATACAATAAATTTTACAAAAAAAATCATCCATTTAGACACTTATGTACCCATTTATTCTTCCATCGACCTTGAGATATACATATATAAAACATATTTAATTTTCAGAAAAACACACATTCACTGGATGATGTCATCAGTAACCCTGGGCGTAGTTTGTGTAGTAGCACTACACGTAGCTACGTGAAGTAAATTTTGAACGACACGTAGCTATGCAAATTGCGTAGTGCGTAGCTATGTGCTTGACTGCACTGTACAATAATTGCCAAAGGCATCTTGCACAGTGCAAGTTAAGATAAAATAAATATCTCTGTCTTTATATTGTTTCAAAAACCTTTATTAGTTTGATAAAGGCACACTTACATAGTTACAATGAAACAATGATCATAAGAAGTACAAGGATACAAAAAAGCATGTGAAAAAGCATGGTCGTAATCATCATGGTGCATTATCCATCCCTTCCAAAAAATGTACTAAGAAGTTTTATTGATGGCCTATATAAATGCCAATCCTGGGAGCCTGGTGGCAAAGGCAGAAAAAAAAAACAGTTTTTAAGTGACCCAACCTTTCCAATTTGTAATCTGCCACAACGTATTAGCGTCTTCTAGGCCTAAGGTGGCACGGTCTATATGAACATAAGTCATAAGTTTATCTAGAAAAAGATTGCGACAGGCTTTGGTGTCCATATCTTTGTGGAGATAGAGAAGTACATTACGTGCATCCCAGAGAGCCTCTTTAGCAGAGTTTAAAAGCCGCCAACCCGTGGGAGGACGCGGAGCAGAAAGACCTTGTCCATAGAGCAGGGCGTGGAAAGATAAAGCAGAAATACCTGCAATATGCAACAGGAAAGGCTGTAATAAGGTCCAAAACTCCTTGGCATAGAGGCAACCCTACAGCAAATGATAAACAGTCTCTTCATTGCCACATCTGATGCGTGGGCAACATGCTGTGGGGGCCAATCCTTGCCGATGCTGAAAGGTTTTCACCGGAAGACAGCCATGCACAGCCATCCAGGCCAGATCACGCTGACTGTGAGTAATGTCCTTGTGTCCTACCATTTTCCATACTCGCAAGGATTGCGGTTCGGACAGGGTATTCAACACAACAGGTTGCTCTTGCTTCCGGAGTTCCTGCTTCAGTCTAGTGGGGTGAATACATACATCCCGGTCAAAAAGTTCAGTGTCCAAAGTCTGCAAAAGGAGCAAAACCCCTTGTAGTAAGGTGGGACAATGGTTGCCAAGGGGTACAGGTTAGAAGGTGCAAAGAGTCCAAAACGTCGCAACATGGCTCCTAAAAAATAACGGGTGAATAAAGCAGGCACTGAAACAAGATCTTCATCAGTACGGGATACTACATAACATAATAACTTAGAGAACAAAAAGGTTTTAAGATCAGGTAAACTTTTTCCCCCATTCTTCCATGTTTTACAAACTTTAGCACGACTGAGCTTTTCCATCTTAGAACTCCAGAGGAAAGTAAAAATCATTTTTGAATTTTCTGCAAGGTACGGTGGTGTGGAGGGAAAACCATAGCAAGATACAACAACAGAGGAAACAAAACTGCTTTAATAACTAAAACTTTTCCTTCCAGTGTAAGTTTACGCAAGGACCAGAGAGAGAGCTTTTTTAAAATCTTAGCGTGGACTTCGTCCCAATTCCTCTCCACATGCCCTTGCGCCCCAAAATAGACACCCAAAATCTTAGTAGGTTCGGTGGTAACAGTAAGTGGAAGGTGCGCCAGCCGATCCCAAGGACCAGTGGTCAGACAAACACCCTTTCCCATGTTCAGACTCAACCCTGATACCTCCTGAAAGAGAGAGGCCTGTAAAGGGTCCTGCGCACAGAGGCGGTGGCAGGACATAATACAGTGACATCATCCATGTAGGCGGTAACCTTGGTGGGGACCCCAGAGCCGCCAGGAACAAAAACACCTTTGATCAGTTTGTCCTTTCTGAGTTTACACAAAAAGGCTCGAGCACACAAACAAACAGAATGGGAGACATGGGGCATCCTTGACGGACTCCAGTGTGTATAGGAAATGCAGTGGTATGGAATCCATTGATACTCACTTGGCTGTAAGCACCATGATACAAGGTGCGGATCATGTGAACAAAAGCAGGGGGAACATTCATTTTTGTTAAGATCAAAAACAAAAAATCATGCCAAACTGTATCAAAAGCCTTATGGAAATCCAGGCTCAAAAGACCCAGAGGAAGGCCCCTCTCCTGATTGTACCATAAAGCATCACGCAAGGTCACCAGGCTGTCTACAATAGTGCGCCTGCTGATGGCGCAAGCTTGGTTTTGGTGAATGCAAGAATGCATAACACCTCGAAGGCGGCGTGCCAGCACCTTAGCTATAAGCTTGTAATCAACGTTCAGGAGAGATATAGGCCTCCAATTTTGCAATGAGGTCTCGTCCCCCTTTTTATACAACAGAGTGATGATACCGGCTGAGAAGTCTGCAGAAAAGGTATTATTAGTAAAGCCTTCATGCACAACTGCCATATAGTCAAGACACAACAAGGCCCAAAATTTACGATAAAATTCCCATGTAAGCCCATCAATGCCAGGGCGAGAACCTCTGGGGGAAGACTGCAAGGCTGACAGAAATTCTTCCCCATCAAAGGGTTGCCCCAAGAGAGTGATTTGATCTGTAGTGAGACCTCCTTCCAGTCCAGAACAATATTCTTCCATATCCTGAAAAGAAGAAGTATTAGAGGGTGCAGCATACATACAAGAATAAAAATCAAAAGCGATCTGTTTACAATGCTCAGTGCCGTGCAAAATGGTACCATGTTGATCACGGAGTGTTGAGAGTAATTTATGGGAAGATTTCGCCTGCTTAAAAAAGAAAGATGTACATTTTTCATTCTCCTGGTAGTATTGGACCCTAGAATGAAATATTGTGGCTTTATTCCTTTTGCCAACCAAGTATTCATGTCCAGCGTAACTAAACGAGTTTCCTCTTTCACATCTTTCCCCGCCGCACCCAATTGCTGGAGAAGGATGAGGCGGCGATGTAGCTTCTGGTCGGCATCCCATTCAATGCAGCGTTTAAGCCGGCCTTGTTCCTGAAAAAACAGTTTTGTTTTATGTTTGACCCAACACCACCATTTATTTTTAGTTGAGAAACGATTTTGCTGTGCAGCCCATGTATGGTATCGCTTGACATACCGAGCACAAATGAGTTCGTCTTGGAGCAGGTCATTATTAAGTCTCCAAAAGCCAGGGCCCCTTTGAGGCCGGCCTGGTGGTGTGAGCCAGGCAGCCAGAACCTGGTGATCCGAGAAGGGGACTGGTGTGAGACTGCATTTGTCAGCGCTTAAAGTTTTGGATGCAAATACAAAGTCTAGACGGGAGCGGGCATTCCCATGATCCGCCTCCCACGTGAAGCCAGAACCAGGAGGATGGTGCTTCCTATAAGTATCATAAAAGTCTAAATCATGAACAAGGGATAACAGCAGTTTTGAAGTCACATCCAAAGTATAGGTTGCCTGTGCACCCTGTCGGTCCTTGGAATGCAGAATACAATTAAAATCCCCCACCAGAAGGGTTGGCGTGGCACCTGCAAGAAATGGTTTAAGAAGATGAAACAACTGCTCCCTTTCTGGTTTAAGGGCAGGAGCATATACAGCACATATTTTGAGCGGCAAACCATCCATCAAAACAGACAATAATATAGCCCGTCCGGGCCATAAGATTTTTTCCTCCGTGATTTGCCAATGCTTATGCCGGAAAAGAACAACGACCCCATCATTCTTGTTGGCACCTCCAGACCACGCCGAGGGTCCATAGGGCCAATGTTTCTGCAAGGAAAAATATTTCGGTTGATAAGGAAGAAAACATTCTTGCAAGCAAATGACATCAAAACGTGTATGTGCAAAATAATCAAGGACTGTGTTCCTACGCAAAGCTGTCCCCAAACCTCTCACATTACAAGAGGCTAGGGATATGGCCATTATGATTAGGAGAGAACAACCAGTCATACTGTTTAAAGTGGAACATGGGCCCCAGAATCATCATCTTCTACCCTGGCAACTTCTGCTGAACTCTGGAGAGTGGACGCCGAAAAAGGGCCTCCAAGTTCGGCGTGCACTCCAGATCCAGCTCTGGACTATCAGAAATTTCTAGAACCTGGGCTATGTCCTGAATAACCTCCTCTGAGTCAGAGAGGTGTAGAAGAGCGTCAAACCGTCCCCCTCCAGAAAAGCGATCCAGAGAGGAGGTACGACGCTTAGCACCTGTAGAACAGGAAGAATCCACTACATTTTGAGATGTACGGGTTTTCCGCTTATTTGACGTATATGTAGACCAGCCACTATGGTCCATTTCTTTCTCCTTTTGCTGGACTACCGCAGGCTGGGCTTTTTTTAACACTGAGGTTTTGCCTGCTGATTTTACCACTTTCACCAAACGTTGTGGCTTCGGAGCAGACTGCACTGTGGGAGAAATAACCGAAGGTATTGTCTCAGGCACAACTGTAAGTGAAGCCTCAGGAGTGGAGGGTGCCTGGCTTACACCTGGAGTGGGAACCACACCCGAGGCAGACTGTGAAGCATTGTTTGCGCGCTGCGCCTTTCTAGCTAAGGCCTTTTGTTTAAGGCGCAGGGTTTCCACACGTTCTGCCTCATCCACCTCTTCCACCTGTGGAGACTGCAGAGCAGGGTCAAACTCTGGGTCCGAGGGGTCTGCACCATATGCCTCAGCATTGTCCTCATCAGTCCCCTGAGACACCCCACATCGCCGGATCTCAAGACCATCAATAAACCCCAAAATCTCAGAGTCCGTGACATCCTGGCGTGCATCAGATGGGCCTGCTATAGTGCGCGGGGCAGATGGAGGAGGTGGAGGTCCCTGCGCACTGGCAGCAGAGGCATAGGAGAACTTTCCCTTAGGACAGGTCTTAAACAAATGGTCAGTACCACCACATAAATTGCATTTTTGGGAACCACACAATCTTGCGCTTTATGGTCAGCACCCCCACAATTCCTGCAGACCATGCCAGAGCACTGTTCTTTAGCATGGCCGAATTGCTGACAAAGTCTGCAGAAGAGGGGCTGGCCTGAATATACCAAAAAACCTTTATTAGCTCCCAGGGAAAAAGTCTGCGGAGGGTGCGCAATGCCCCTGACACCTGTGGGGTCTTCTTTAAACGTAACAGTATATTTCCGTTTACCATTCCAGATACCACAGATATTTTTTATCTTTTGCCCACCCCTGATGGTGCTGCAATAACGAGCCAAAAATACCTCAATCAACCGAGGATCAGTGTAAGGATTATACATGTGAACTACTAGAATGACTTCCTTCGGGGCAGATATGGAAGTAACAGTGAGGCCACGTAAAGGCGGGCTATCTGTATGGGCCGCCACATGTTGCAACAAACTCTGACAAATGGAATCACTGGAAAATGTGACATCAAAAATATCTCTGCTGGAAAAGTCCTGAATACATTCAATAGCACGGTCAGAAATATTGCATTCCTTTTTGATAATTTTCTCAACAAGAAATAGCACATTCTTCTCCTTACGGTGCATCTCATTCACTTCTACACGTACTGTATTAGGGACAAAATCATGAAGGCGGGAGGCACCCGACATGCGGGAAGATGAGGCCATGAGGAATGTCTCGTGGAGAGAGTCACCACACCTTCATAAGAGTCAAAATGGAAAGGCACAAGGTGGTAGGCGTGAAATGGAAGAAAAGACGGCCGCCGCCCCTCAAATGCACAGCGCTGGGAAGTGAGAAAAGAGACGACACGTAAGTTGTATGCAAAGCTTACCTCCCAAGGGAAGTGTAAAGGGCAGTAGATGGCACTGTTGCGCAAGAAAGCTGCAGGCAAGTGAGCCCTCAGCGCGCTACCACAGCGTCCGTGGCAACACGAAGCACAACAGCCGGGGGAGGCCGGGAGCAGCCACAAGGGCCTCCCCCCTTCTGGACAAGTGGCAGCTCCGCTCGCAGAGGCACCAACGTGAAGGCACAAGGAAAAAATGTCAATGCGGCGGAAGATTGGCTCCGCCGATCCTGCAACAGTGTAGCAAAGATGTCTGGAAGGCAGACTGGAACCGAAGCAGTCTGTTCTCCACCAAGGCTGGACAAACGCAGGGTCACCCACCAGCTTCCAGGAGTGCAGCCAGATCAGGAGTCGCAGGCCCGTCCCTTCAGCTGTAGGGAAACACAGAAGTCTCCAGGCGAGAAGGCCCCCACCCGTCTACCACACCCAGAGGAATCAGCCTTGCCCCGGGTAAGCCAGGATACAAAGGCCCAGCCCCTTAGAATAGGCGAATAGGCAAATAGGCGAATAGGCAAAACGGCAGAAAACACTCTTCAAGGCACCCTTCACCCCTAAAGACGCAGCCTGGCTCCGGACATGCCAGAGAGACGCAGGCCCAGCCTGTCGGGGATCAGGAGTCACCTCTTGCCATTCAGCACCAACAAAGCTGACACTTGATCTTAGCAAAAAGGCCGAGAAGCATTATATGCTGAAATGCATATAGTCATTTCACAAAAGTGAAAACGATAAATTAACAAGCAGTGAGAGAGGTGATGATTTTGGGATCCTCCCTAACCTAGGGAGAGAACCAAACAGATGCCTTGAAAACAAAAAGCACATCTTTTGAACGATTCGGTGGTGGTCCCATCCTCTTAGGACCACCCCAAGCACAGTTATTGCCAAAAATACAATCCCAACCAAAGGCCCTGCAAAGCATTATGGGACGAGATTAGCAGTGGGCAGTGAATATTATAGTATCCAATATCAAAATAATTCTACAAAGAGCTGCAGTTCCACTAGTCGTTACTAGATGTCCCTCACGAGTCAAATGCAAAAGCTTCATGAAAGGGTTTCAATGCTTTTGCATTTGACTCGTGAGGGACATCTAGTAACGACTAGTGGAACTGCAGCTTGATGTATTAATAATTTCAATGCTTTTGCATTTGACTCGTGAGGGACATCTAGTAACGACTAGTTGAACTGCAGCTCTTTGTAGAATTATTTTGATATTGGACACTATAATATTCACTGCCCACTGCTTATCTCGTCCCATAATGCTTTGCAGGGCCTTTGGTTGGGATTGTATTTTTCCCATAACTGTGCTTGGGGTGGTCCTAGGAGGAAGGGACCACCACTGAATCGTTCACATGATATGCTTTTTGTGTTCAAGGCATCTGCTTGGTCCTCCCCCTAGGTTAGGGGGGACCCCAAAATCATCACCTCTCTCATTGCTTGATATTTTATTGTCAAAGTTTGCTTTTGTGAATTTGTTATATGCTTTTTAGCATAGAAAATTGCTTTATCAAAGCATTTGTAGGTGTTTATTATACTGCTGCTACGCTATGTCAATTAGCACAGTTTTTCACTCTGCTACGTGCAATTTGTGTAGTGCGTAGTAGCACAAACTTTGCATGCACTGTGAGCGTAGCGAAGTATTATGCCCAGGGTTAGTCATGAGTGATGTCATGAGTGACGTAATATGTGACGTCATCAGCAGTGCATTGCGGGCGCGCGAGTTATAGTTAGCTGAACTAACTATAACGGGGGAATTTCTATGGTTTTGTACGAGTGAAATGTCCAACTAACTAGAACGCCCCTGAAACCTATGGTTTTTTCAGTGAATTTCTAAGGTTTTTTAAATGCTAATTTCTAACTATAACGTGCCTGAAACCTATGGTTTTTTCAGTGAATATATATATATTTATTATACTTTGTATACATGTGAAAATGTCTCGGTCCCCTGTTTGCCTCGGTGGCACGGAAAAAATGGGTGGAACTGACGTCAGCACGCCGACGAGGTCCTCTTATGGCTCCGATGACGTCATACGGTGTCGCGAGCGGAGCCGTGCTGTTATGACGTCCTCGTTGACGTGGGAGAGCTAGGAAAGAATTTCCGTGGAATGCTGGTGCAGGGGATATTCACCTAAGTGTTCAGGCTAGTCCTTTGGGAGCAACTGTTTATGTTGCCACTACAGAAACCGAAACCAGTGATCCGAGGGCAGAGGCCCTGCAGATGGCACACGAGGTGGGGTGCCCAGTCGTGTGCACCGGCGGGGCAGCGAAGTGACAAGCACCACAACCCACAAAAAAGGTAACGAGGGCACTGAATAACACAAGATCTTCTCTTTGTATCTGGCAGGAACAACGAAGTTAAAATGCCCTAGTACCAAAATGTAGAATTAGTGCTACAACGGTCTTCAAGAGGACCTGCGATGCCGCTTCTGCCTCCCGTACCCTGGAGGTGGCACATGGGTCACGCGGTACGGTCATACTGCGGTGGGACGCACACTCGTTGACCTCTCATGGCACTGCTCCACACTTCAGGGAGGACGCTTTCCATTAGCTATGTTTTCTGATGACATGTCGCGCCGGCCCCGTCCAACAACAGAACTCCTTTAGATCCAAACAGACTCTTCCACTCTCTCACCGGAAGTGAAACCAGGCCACGCGGACACTTTCACAATACAACAGCCGGGAATGCACTTTTCGGTAAAAAACCACATTCCTTCCTCCTAATTAATCAAATAAACGTCTCACTGAAGAACAGGGGCCAGCTTCGATCGGTAAACAGCCGTTACAACGACTTTTTACTTTGCGATACCATTACAACGCATGCATTACCACGCATGCGTGGTACATCACGAAGTCATTACTACGCATTTTTTAGAACGCATGGTCATTTACCACGCATGCCTTTACAATAATTTTGTTGTAAAGGTATATATGGTAAATGACCATGCGTTCTAAAAACATGTGGACGATCCATGTCGTTGTAAGGAAACAGAGGCTGTTCCGTTTCCTCACAACGATGTGCACCGCCCCTCAGAGACGACGTGAAGCAGGAACCACGAGGAGAGAGGAACCACGAGGAGTGAGAGGTAAGGGGGATTGGGCATGGGGTGGGGGTTTCTTTTCTAGGGTTTAGGGTAGTGCAGTGGTGTTTGGGTGGTGTAGGGGGTCGTGCTGGGGGTAGTGTTTTAGGGTTTAGGGTAGTGCAGCGGTGTTTGGGTAGTGTAGGGGGTCGTGCTGGGGGTAGTGTTTTAGGGTTTAGGGTAGTGCAGTAGTGTAGGGGGTCATGCTGGGGGTAGTGTTTTAGGGTTTAGGGTAGTGCAGTGGTGTATGGGTAGTGTAGGGGGTCGTGCTGGGGTAGTGTTTTAGGGTTTAGGGTAGTGCAGTGGTGTTTGAGTAGTGTAGGGGGTCATGCTGGTGGTAGTGTTTTAGGGTTTAGGGTAGTGCAGTGGTGTTTGTGTAGTGTAGGGGGTCATGCTGGGGGTAGTGTTTTATGGTTTAGGGTAGTGCAGTGGTGTTTGGGTAGTGTAGGGGGTCGTGCTGGGGGTAGATTTAGGGTTTAGGGTAGTGCAGTGGTGTTTGGGTAGTGTAGGGAGTCGTGCTGGGGGTAGTGTTTTAGGGTTTAGGGTAGTGCAGTGGTGTTTGTGTAGTGTAGGGGGATGTGCTGGGGTAGTGTTTTAGGGTTTATGTTAGTGCAGTGGTGTTTGGGTAGTGTAGGGCGTAGTGCTGGGGTAGTGTTTTAGGGTTTAGGGTAGTGCAGTGGTGTTTGTGTAGTGTAGGGGGTAGTGCTGGGGGTAGTGTTTTAGGGTTTAGGGTATGGCAGTGGTGTTTGGGTAGTGTAGGGGGTCGTGCTGGGGATCGATTTAGGGTTTAGGGTAGTGCAGTGGTGTTTGTGTTGTGAGGGGGTCGTGCTGGGGGTAGTGTTTTAGGGTTTAGAAGTAATGCAGTGGTGTTTGTATAGTGTAGGGGGTTTAGGGTAGTGCAGTGGTGTTTGTGTAGTGTAGGGGGTCATGCTGGGGGTAGTGTTTTAGGGTTTAGGGTAGTGCAGTGGTGTTTGTGTAGTGTAGGGGGTAGTGTTTTAGGGTTTAGGGTAGTGCACTGGTGTTTGTGTAGTGTAGGGGGTCATGCTGTGGGTAGTGTTTTAGGGTTTAGGGTAGTGCAGTTGTGTTTGTGTAGTGTAGGGGGTCGTGTTTCAGGGTATAGGGTAGTGCAGTGGTGTTTGGGTAGTGTAGGGGGTCATGCTGGGGTTAGTGTTTTAGGGTTTAGGGTAGTGCAGTGGTGTTTGGGTAGTGTAGTGGGTCGTGCTGTGGCTAGTGTTTTAGGGTTTAGGGTAGTGCAGTGGTGTTTGTGTAGTGTGGGAGGTCATGCTGGGGGTAGATTTAGGGTTTAGGGTAGTGCAGTGGTGTTTGTGTAGTGTAGGGGGTCATGCTGGGGGTAGTGTTTTAGGGTTTAGGGTAGTGCAGTGGTGTATGGGTAGTGTAGGGGGTCGTGCTGGGGTAGTGTTTTAGGGTTTAGGGTAGTGCAGTGGTGTTTGAGTAGTGTAGGGGGTCATGCTGGTGGTAGTGTTTTAGGGTTTAGGGTAGTGCAGTGGTGTTTGTGTAGTGTAGGGGGTCATGCTGGGGGTAGTGTTTTATGGTTTAGGGTAGTGCAGTGGTGTTTGGGTAGTGTAGGGGGTCGTGCTGGGGGTAGATTTAGGGTTTAGGGTAGTGCAGTGGTGTTTGGGTAGTGTAGGGAGTCGTGCTGGGGGTAGTGTTTTAGGGTTTAGGGTAGTGCAGTGGTGTTTGTGTAGTGTAGGGGGATGTGCTGGGGTAGTGTTTTAGGGTTTATGTTAGTGCAGTGGTGTTTGGGTAGTGTAGGGGGTAGTGCTGGGGTAGTGTTTTAGGGTATAGGGTAGTGCAGTAGTGTTTGTGTAGTGTAGGGGGTAGTGCTGGGGTAGTGTTTTAGGGTTTAGGGTATGGCAGTGGTGTTTGGGTAGTGTAGGGGGTCGTGCTGGGGGTCGATTTAGGGTTTAGGGTAGTGCAGTGGTGTTTGTGTTGTGAGGGGGTCGTGCTGGGGGTAGTGTTTTAGGGTTTAGAGTATTGCAGTGGTGTTTGTATAGTGTAGGGGGTTTAGGGTAGTGCAGTGGTGTTTGTGTAGTGTAGGGGGTCATGCTGGGGGTAGTGTTTTAGGGTTTAGGGTAGTGCAGTGGTGTTTGTGTAGTGTAGGGGGTAGTGTTTTAGGGTTTAGGGTAGTGCACTGGTGTTTGTGTAGTGTAGGGGGTCATGCTGTGGGTAGTGTTTTAGGGTTTAGGGTAGTGCAGTTGTGTTTGTGTAGTGTAGGGGGTCGTGTTTCAGGGTATAGGGTAGTGCAGTGGTGTTTGGGTAGTGTAGGGGGTCATGCTGGGGTTAGTGTTTTAGGGTTTAGGGTAGTGCAGTGGTGTTTGGGTAGTGTAGTGGGTCGTGCTGTGGCTAGTGTTTTAGGGTTTAGGGTAGTGCAGTGGTGTTTGTGTAGTGTGGGAGGTCATGCTGGGGTAGATTTAGGGTTTAGGGTAGTGCAGTGGTGTTTGTGTAGTGTAGGGGGTCATGCTGGGGGTAGTGTTTTAGGGTTTAGGGTAGTGCAGTGGTGTTTGGGTAGTGTAGGGGGTCGTGCTGGGGGTAGTATTTTAGGGTTTAGGGTAGTGCAGTGGTGTTTGTGTAGTGTAGGGGGTCATGCTGGGGGTAGTGTTTTAGGGTTTAGGGTAGTGCAATGGTGTTTGGGTAGCGTAGAGGGTAGTGCTGGGGTAGTGTTTTGGGTTTAGGGTCGTGCAGTGGTGTTTGGGTAGTGTAGGGGGTCGTGCTGGGGGTAGTGTTTTTGAGTTTAGGGTAGTGCAGTTGTGTTTGGGTAGTGAAGGGGGTCGTGCTGGGTTAGTGTTTTAGGGTTTAGGGTAGTGCAGTTGTGTTTAGGTGGTGAAGGGGGTCGTGCTGGGGGTAGTGTTTTAGGGTTTAGGGTAGTGCAGTGGTGTTTGTGTAGTGTAGTGGGTCATGCTGTGTCTCGTTTTAGGGTAGTGCAGTGGTGTTTGTGTAGTGTAGGGGGTCGTGCTGGGGTAGTGTTTTAGGGTTTAAGGCAGTGCAGTGGTGTTTGTGTAGTGAAGGGGTCGTGCTGAGGGTAGTGTTTTAGGGTTTAGGGTAGTGCAGTGGTGTTTGTGTAGTGTAGGGGGTTGTGCTGTGGGTAGATTTAGGGTTTAGGGTAGTGCAGTGGTGTTTGGGTAGTGTAGGGAGTCGTGCTGGTGGTGGTGTTTTAGGGTTTAGGGTAGTGCAGTTATGTTTGGGTAGTAAAGAACAAACAAACAATGCGGATGACCAGGGTCCAGCACATCAATTCCCCAGTATAAATATGTTAAGTAAGAGCCTGTGCAACTGCTTCCAGAGTGTACCGCACTTCCACTCCGCTGGTAACCAGAAAACGTTTTTATAAGATAAGAAGGAAGGTGCACCAGATCAAAGTCCATACGCTCCAAGTGTATCCAAAAAATATATCTTTATTGTAATTGCAGATTTAAAAGTTGAACATCAGCCAACGCGTTTCGTTCCAATCCTGGAACTTCATCAGGGCTCCAGCAGTTAAATCAAATCTTATGAAAAGCTTCTGTACTTTAGTTTCAATATATCCAGAATCAAACAATCAGACAGAGTAACCCAAGTCCGGCTCCTCAATATTGATGTCAAGTCAAATACAAAGATCTAATGTCCCATATTGCGAGTGGCCAATGTAGCGGCCAATACCTGGTCAAGGCAGGACAAAGATTCCTATTTCCCGGGTTTTCAAAAAGATTGGGCATGGGGTGGGGGTTTCTTTTCTAGGGTTTAGGGTAGTGCAGTGGTGTTTGGGTAGTGTAGGGTGTCGTGCTGGGGATAGTGTTTTAGGGTTTAGGGTAGTGCAGTGGTGTTTGGGTAGTGGAGGGGGTAGTGTTTTAGGGTTTAGGGTAGTGCGCCCAACCAGCCACAATATCCGTGGACAAAGGGGATCCTGACTCTTTGGAACGCTCCGTCAATTGAATAATTTGGGTCAAGGGCCCTACCACGTCCAAGACCTATCAATTCCTTTATTGGGATCCCTCATATACTTGGAGAAAAAGGTACATAGTTTCTCATCAATTTCAGGCGTGTGTGCCACCTTCCCCTTCAGTGAGGGCCTGGGGCATTCTCCCCTCATCCTATTCCTGACCTCCCTTTCAAGGGGTTGATGGATTTTCTCCACCACATACTCTGCCACTTTGGCGTCAGGTGTCAACTCCGCTGACCTAGGATGGTAAATTTGGGTAGGCTCGAACATGTCCGAGTGGACCCCGTCCCCAACCGGGGACTGAGAGGAGTGGGACTCTGGACGCCAGGGACGCCCTGAGTCCTTATCCTCATTGGAGGAGAAATCGTCCTCCGATACACCCTCTCCCTCTAAGGGAAACCCGCCGTCCAGGTCTACAATAGTGGTGACAGTGTCGCAATTTTCTCCGGGCCCCTCCTCCTCCCGGCAGGGTGCATGTTTTAGCGTTCGCGCACTCTTGAGGAAGGTCTCCGTAAGTTTATCAAATCCTTCCAAGTGCCCCGCGTTATGCTTAACGGCCCTTTTATTCCCCATCTGGGAGCTACTGGGACCCGCCACCACCAGATCTGGGTCACTGAACACCCCAGGGATGCTTTTCGCCAGCTTATCAACCTGATCCCTAAGAGGAGCCAGCGCCCTAGAAATAGCCAGAGAGAGGGCTTGGTCCACTGCTGGAGGGAGAAGTTGGGGGGCCATTCCTCCTCCATTTCCTGGTAGGAGGAGTAAAAATGGTCTTCTGGAGAAGACATGATAGTAGAGGGTGTGAGCACAGAACAAATGCCCTTAAAATCCTTAAGGCAGCCCCCTCGCCGGTGCTCCAACAGCTGGGCTTTCCCCGAAGCTGTTATAAGAATAGACTGAGGCGCAATACCAATTACCACCACCAGGTGGCGCTGGTCACTAACGTGGCCGTGTGGGGAAATCACTGCGTAGCGGTGTCAAAATTAGGCGAGGGTTAGTCGGGAATCAAGCGGACACTAAAGGAGTGACCGAATTCCCAAACGCGCGTAAAGACCAGCGGGAGCGCTCGACGGAGCTGCCTCGCTCGGACCAGACGCGCCTGACAGGATCTCACCGCGCGCAGAGCACACAGCGGGAGAAACTGCGAGGGGGAGAACACGCTCGGGCAAGAGCCTGCTGCGCAGGGAATATGAAACAATACCAAGGCAATAATGCTAATAACGTGCACAAGAAACCGCTATACAAACAGCAACAACGTCAGATTAAGCCAAGAATGTAAGGAATGCACTTAACTGACGAGCAGTGAAGAAAGAGGAAGCGGAAGGGACGTCACGATATTATATACGATGGACTGTGATATGATTGGACTATAGTTGCCTTGGAGACTACCCCCCTTGTGGTTCATGGGTTGTGTAGTCTTTTGTTTAATGATTGTTGTGTTACGCTTTCTTTGAACTGCTATGCAAATAAAGTGAGGAAAGATATGCATAATCCTCGCCTCCGTCCTGCCATAGAATTCATTAAACTTTATTTGATCTGATTTAGAAACATAGATCATAAAAGTGTACATAAAAACAGTAAATCCTCTTTCCTAATACAATACAGTGAGAATTAATTAAAACCAGTAGGTAAAAACGGGTGTTACAAAGCCCGGTTCAGAGCAAATTCAGGTTAACAGAATCGTAAAGGTCAATGTTTCTCAAGATCAATCTCATGTACTTCGTGCAAAATACGCAATAAGGGGTCCAAGTAAGATGTAACGCTCCAATACCTGACCAGTTTGCACTATATAAAACTGCAGAAAAACTAAAAATAAAAAGTGTTTTGCACACTTCTGTCATTGGGCTATATGTGGGCTACATCTGGGTGATATTTGTGCTACATTTGGGCTCTTTTTTCTCTGGTGGCCATCTTGGGAGACTTATTTGTTATGAAGTTTCCTAATTTCGTCATTTACTGCAGTCTCCTCAGTAGGAAATGCTTTCAGTTTTTTACTTTGATTCCATCAAGAAGGCATTCAGATGTGTCACACATTTGCCATAAATTCAGAATGTTAGCACTCTAGTTGTTCATTAGATCACTGTAGTAAAGCTACTGCTCACCAGGGAGTTAACTGGAAGTCTACTGCTGGTATTGAAAGTGATTGTTTCAGTCTGCATGTCAGAATTTTCTAATGAAATAGAAGAGGATTTGAGATCTCACTTAAAACATGCCCTAAATTTTCTTTCTGCAGCACTAACCATAATTTCTATGGCACAATGCCCCCTCATTTTGTTCCTTTTTAAATTAAATGTTTTAAGTGTTACCAGTTTATTCCAATCAAGATGGCTTCAGGTGTGCCATACTTTTGTCATAAGTAAGGCTGTTAGCGCTCTAGTTGTTCTTTAGAACACTCTGGGAAGCTGCAGTAGAACACAAAGGCATCAACTGACAGGCTGCTCCTGTTGAAATATAACAGGAAGATATTTGAGATCTCACTTAAAACATGTCCTAATTTTTCTTTCTACAGCACTAACCATAATTTCTATGGCAAAATGAACCCCCTCATTTTGTTCCTTTTTAAATTAAATGTTTTAAGTGTTACCAGTTTATTCCAATCAAGATGGCTTCAGGTGTGCCATACTTTTGTCATAAGTAAGACTGTTAGCGCTCTAGTTGTTCTTTAGAACACTGGGAAGCTGCAGTAGAACACAAAGGCATCAACTGACAGGCTGCTCCTGTTGAAATATAACAGGAAGATATTTGAGATCACACTTGAAACATGTCCTAATTTTTCTTTCTATAGCACTAACCATAATTTCTATGACAAAATGAACCCCATCATTTTGTTCCTTTTTAAATTAAATGTTTTAAGTGTTACCAGTTTATTCCAATCAAGATGGCTTCAGGTGTGCCATACTTTTGTCATAAGTAAGCCTGGGCATAGTTTGCGTAGTGGCACTTCACGTAGCTACGTGAAGTACATTTTGAACTACACGTTTTGCTATGCAAATTGCGTAGTGCGTAGCTGTGTGCTTGACTGCACTGTACAATAATTGCCAAAGGCATCTTGCACAATGCAAGTTAAGATAAAATAAATATCTCTGTCTTTATATGCTAAAAATGCATATAGTCATTTCACAAAAGTGAAAACGATAAATTAACAAGCAGTGAGAGAGGTGATGATTTTGGGATCCTCCCTAACCTAGGGAGAGAACCAAGCAGATGCCTTGAAAACAAAAAGCACATCTTTTGAACGATTCAGTGGTGGTCCCATCCTCTTAGGACCACCCCAAGCACAGTTATTGGCAAAAATACAATCCCAACCAAAGGCCCTGCAAAGCATTATGGGACAAGAGTAGCAGTGGGCAGTGAATATTATAGTATCCAATATCAAAATAATTCTACAAAGAGCTGCAGTTCCACTAGTCGTTACTAGATGTCCCTCACGAGTCAAATGCAAAAGCTTCATGAAAGGGTTTCAATGCTTTTGCATTTGACTCGTGAGGGAGATCTAGTAACGACTAGTGGAACTGCAGCTTGATGTATTAATAATTTCAATGCTTTTGCATTTGACTCGTGAGGGACATCTAGTAATAACGACTAGTTGAACTGCAGCTCTTTGTAGAATTATTTTGATATTGAACACTATAATATTCACTGTCCACTGCTAATCTCGTCCCATAATGCTTTGCAGGGCCTTTGGTTCGGATTGTATTTTTGCCCATAACTGTGCTTGGGGTGGTCCTAGGAGGAAGGGACCACCACTGAATCGTTCACATGATATGCTTTTTGTGTTCAAGGCATCTGCTTGGTCCTCCCCTAGGTTAGGGGGACCCCAAAATCATCACCTCTCTCATTGCTTGATATTTTATTGTCAAAGTTCACTTTTGTGAATTGGTTATATGCTTTTTTTTAGCATAGAAAATTGCTTTATCAAAGCATTTCTTGGTGTTTAGTATATTACTGCTATGCTACGTCAATTAGCACAGTTTTTCACTCTGCTATGTGCAATTTGCGTAGTAGCACAAACTTTGCATGCTCTGTGAGCGTAGTGAAGTATTATGCCCAGGGTTAGTCATAAGTAAGGCTGTTAGCACTCTAGTTGTTCTTTAGAACACTCTGGGAAGCTGCAGTAGAACACAAAGGAATCAACTGACAGTCTCAACCCTTGTTGGATGTACATGTTTTACTGAGAATGTCAGACTTCATTCTCACATGACTGAGAAAGATAATGTGAATTTACAGAAAATATGCTCTCATTTTAGCTTCTGGAGCACCTTCCAAAACTGTATGGGACAAGCATGTGAAAATAGTTCTCTCAAACATGATTCATGATATCCCAGCAGAAGGTTTTTCACAGGGTAAAATCACCTTAGAACACACCACAATTCCTGAAATTAGTATGGTACCATCAACAAATGAATTCTAATGTAACTAAAGTCTGTTATCACCCTTTATAGTTCTCCTTTTGGTAACCCTCAAAATCTTCGATTCACTACAATGCATTTCAATGGGGTACTATCATTTATATTGGTCCCAAGATGGCTGCCAGCAATTCCAGGATGAAGTGCTGACAGCCAATCAGATCTCACGATGACATGTGTGGTTAGGCTCCGCCCAGATATATATGTGTTTTTACTTTTGATTTTCTCAGGAACTACTCAACGGATTTACACCATTTAACAAAAGGGTTCTTTCTGAACCAAGAACTACCTCTTTGCCAAATTTGATGTAATTCCGTTCAGCAGTTCGGGCTGTAGCCTTGCATAAAGTTTCCTATTGGAAATTGATTTTTTGACCCTTACTTTTTGAATTTCTCCGCAACTACTGAACGGATTTACACCATTTAAAAAAAAGGTCGCTTTCTGAACCAAGCGCTACCTTTTTGCCAAATTTGGTGTAATTCCGTTCAGCAGTTCGGGCTGTAGCCGTGTCTAACGACTAGTTGAACTGCAGCTCTTTGTAGAATTATTTTGATATTGAACACTATAATATTCACTGTCCACTGCTAATCTCGTCCCATAATGCTTTGCAGGGCCTTTGGTTCGGATTGTATTTTTGCCCATAACTGTGCTTGGGGTGGTCCTAGGAGGAAGGGACCACCACTGAATCGTTCACATGATATGCTTTTTGTGTTCAAGGCATCTGCTTGGTCCTCCCCTAGGTTAGGGGGACCCCAAAATCATCACCTCTCTCATTGCTTGATATTTTATTGTCAAAGTTCACTTTTGTGAATTGGTTATATGCTTTTTTAGCATAGAAAATTGCTTTATCAAAGCATTTCTTGGTGTTTAGTATACTGCTGCTACGCTATGTCAATTAGCACAGTTTTTCACTCTGCTATGTGCAATTTGCGTAGTAGCACAAACTTTGCATGCTCTGTGAGCGTAGTGAAGTATTATGCCCAGGGTTAGTCATAAGTAAGGCTGTTAGCACTCTAGTTGTTCTTTAGAACACTCTGGGAAGCTGCAGTAGAACACAAAGGAATCAACTGACAGTCTCAACCCTTGTTGGATGTACATGTTTTACTGAGAATGTCAGACTTCATTCTCACATGACTGAGAAAGATAATGTGAATTTACAGAAAATATGCTCTCATTTTAGCTTCTGGAGCACCTTCCAAAACTGTATGGGACAAGCATGTGAAAATAGTTCTCTCAAACATGATTCATGATATCCCAGCAGAAGGTTTTTCACAGGGTAAAATCACCTTAGAACACACCACAATTCCTGAAATTAGTATGGTACCATCAACAAATGAATTCTAATGTAACTAAAGTCTGTTATCACCCTTTATAGTTCTCCTTTTGGTAACCCTCAAAATCTTCGATTCACTACAATGCATTTCAATGGGGTACTATCATTTATATTGGTCCCAAGATGGCTGCCAGCAATTCCAGGATGAAGTGCTGACAGCCAATCAGATCTCACGATGACATGTGTGGTTAGGCTCCGCCCAGATATATATGTGTTTTTACTTTTGATTTTCTCAGGAACTACTCAACGGATTTACACCATTTAACAAAAGGGTTCTTTCTGAACCAAGAACTACCTCTTTGCCAAATTTGGTGTAATTCCGTTCAGCAGTTCGGGCTGTAGCCTTGCATAAAGTTTCCTATTGGAAATTGATTTTTTGACCCTTACTTTTTGAATTTCTCCGCAACTACTGAACGGATTTACACCATTTAAAAAAAAGGTCGCTTTCTGAACCAAGCGCTACCTTTTTGCCAAATTTGGTGTAATTCCGTTCAGCAGTTCGGGCTGTAGCCGTGTCTAAAATTTCCTATGGGAATTAACATGGAGAAAACACGTTTTGGGACCCCCCTTTTTTCTCGGCCCCCGCTTGCCGAATCACCCCGAAACTTTCAGGATAGGAGCAGACCGGAGCGCCCCACGAATTTTGAAAATTTTGCGAACATTCATCAACCGGCGCCAAAGTTATTGGAAATAGAATGTTGCGAATTTCCTATGGAAAATAGGTCCTAACTATAACTATCTACTGGCGACCGCCAGTAGATAATATATATATATATATATATATCAACGCTCCAGTTTCACAAAAGAAACGCTGCACTGTGAAACTGGAGCGTTGAGATTTATAGGGACCCACCTCCCTATTGCTGCACCCGTCTGCAAGAGTGCATATATTGCCCCAGGTGGACTGTGGAGCTGACATATATATATATATATATATATATATATATATATATATATATATATATATATATATATATATATATATATATATATATATATATATATATATATATATATATATATACGAAGACCATCTCACTTCAAAAGAATGGACCGGCACTTTCGTTACGTTTAATTCACGTTTATTTGGACCGTTGGTCCTCAAACATTACATATATTTGTTAAAATACATCTAAAATTACACATCCTTAAATACATTAAAACACATCTTAAAACACATTATTATAAAACCCTCCATCAATTATATCAGAGTGAGTTATTATGCTAAAACTCATTTAAAAAAAAAAAAAATGCCTTCACTCTTTGAATAAATTTCCCAATGGCAACTGCAATATCTAAATGGCTAATTTCTGTCACCAAAATTACTGCCTGGGCCCTATTTTTAATCTCGTATTTCCTAAATATCGGTTTTAAAAACATAATTCGAATATCAAGAAGCTTCTGGCAATCCATTAAGATATGTAACAAGTCACATGAGGTGCCCAAAGTGCAAATACATCTTCCCGTCTTATTGATCATTGAGCTTTTTACCACATTATTTACATAACAAAGATTCACCCCAATTCTTACCCTTAAAACCTCTCTTCGTAAATGACAGTCAGGTAACCTGTCAACATAGGGGAAGCATTGTTCGTTTTTCCATGCAGCAGTCATAAAATGTACTGAGGTTTTGTTCGAAAGTTAGTTTTGGTCCTGTACCTGCGATATTTCTTTCCCTTGCGTCCTAAGTACCTTCTTATCAATATTAATCACGTAAGTAATGGGGCACAATTTAACCTTCATCAGACAACACAGCTTCATCATGATAGCTCTAGTCTCTCTCGCCCATTTTAGTTCGCTATTCTGAATTTCGTTTTTACACCATTGTGATATTTTGGAGTTCTCACCTACTCCTAGGCGTTGCCAGAAACGAAGTAGGGCCATACCGGCTAAAATGCCCCATGAGGTCAGTCCCAATTCAAGTCTTACGGCCTGGACCATTGCCGACAAAGGGAGTGTGAATAGGTTTTTTAAATTTTTACCTTCCTCAACATCCCAACCCTCTTTGCCGCTCAGGTATAACAGTTCCGCGCCATACAGAAATTGCGGGGGTACCATGGCCGAATAAGCTTTTAAAACTGGTCTATCTGACATCGCACCATAAGCTTTGTTAAATAGTTTCAGTCCGCTGATCGATGCTGATGTTCTTAATTTTAGTGCATCTAGGTGGGTATGCCATTTCAAACTTCTTTCAAGCCACATTCCCAGATACCTATATTCTGTGACCGTTTCTACTTTCTCAGCCCCCAGAAACCATGTGAACCCAACTTTCCTCCGGCCAAAGCTCAAGGTTTTAGTTTTGTCCATATTAACAACCAGTTTTTTCTTGCGGCAATAATCATTCAATACATTTAGTTTCCTTTGCAGGCCAATTTCGGTTTGATCCATAATCACAAGATCGTCCGCATAGAGCAAGCATGCAATATGCTTACCATCTTGTTTCGGGCTTGCCCCATTTACGTTCCCTAAGGTCAACGGCAAATCTGCTAAAAACAGAGAAAACAGCAGTGGGGCCAATACGCATCCCTGCCGCAACCCGTTCCCAATCTCAATCTTCCCAGATAAACTTCCATCTATGTCTAAAATTATCTGGGCCCAGTTCTTTGTATGGAGAATTTGTATCAGGCTTAGCAAATCCTTTGGGATACCATATCTAATTAGGGTCTCCCACAACAGCTCCCGGTCCACCAAATCGAAGGCTGCGTGGAAGTCCACAAAACAACAGAACAGACTTCCCCGCTGTTCAATCGACTTCCGCGCTATGGACCAGAGAGCAAAGCAATGGTCAATTGTGGAGTGACCTGCTTTAAAACCCCCCTGTTCCGGGGGTATAATCTGATTTTCCTCCGCCCAGTCTTTAAGTAATCCCAAAATGGCTTTCGCAAAGACTTTTTCCCCTATATCCAGGAGATTTATTAACCTATAGTTCTTTGGTGATTTTAGATCACCCTTCTTATGAATTGGTCTTATAATTGCACCCCTCCAGCTTTCTGGTACAATCCCTGTCTCCAAGATCACTTGGAACATCTTTGCGAAAAACTCTGCCCACCACTCGGGTCTAGTTTTTATTATCACTGCCGGAAGATTATCTGGGCCTGCGGCACGAGTAAGGTTCAAACTTGCTATAATTTTCTTTACATAACTAGAAGTAAAATATTCTTTTATGTCGTCCCTCACCCGTGACCAAACTAACGTCCTTGCCTCTTCTTGTATTGACCATTTCCCATATATTTCTCCCAGGTAACCCACCCAGTCATCTTCAGGGACCATACAGTCTAGGGATCCTACTTTTCTACCCGCACTTTCTTGGACCAATTTCCAAAATCATTTCATATCTCTAGTTTCAATTACCTCCAACATGTTTGCCCAGCAGTTATCTTTATAAATTCTTTTTTTATTCCTAATTAATGTTTTATATTTTATCCTTGATGACTGGAGGGACTGAGATAAATCCACATTAAACCTTACCCTTAATCTTCTCTATTTCTGCCTGATCTGTGCCTTGGCTGCACGGCATTCTTCGTCAAACCAGGCGTGCACATTTTTTTTGACTCAGTGACTTCCAGACCCTGACTTTCTTGATTTAAATTTTATCTTTAGAGTATCCACCAACTTACTTATGGTGGTTTCAAACCAGATGCTTCCATTTCTAGATGGTATTTCTTCTAAGGGGATAGCCTGCTGGGTTTGCTTTAGCTTCTCAATATGTTCCTCTGTTATACTAGTTGTCAGCCGTTTAGGTTAATCCACATGTACCTGTAGAACCCTTTCTCTATTTTTACTACTTGATAAGTATAATTCTGACCTGAATGGGTAATGATCGCTGCCTTTCATTTTTACCACCTCAAAATTTTTGATTAGCCCAAAACACCAGGCATGGGAAAACACATAGGGGCATATTATCAAGCATGTTATCGCGACTTTAGCGCCCCTTTCCGGCGCTAAAGCGGCAAATTTTATGACGGACTATCAACAAGGCCAGGCTAACATGTTAACCTGCGATAGCAGCCTATCTTGAAACACAGTGATAAATATCGCTAATTATATGCATAGTAGGCGTTCCCTACATGAACTGCATTCAGAAAGTCGCTATCACAACTTCGCCGTATTAGCAACACGGCCCCGGACCCGCGAAGCGACCAAAAAAGCCACGCTAGGCGCGGTTATCGCTGGAATCTAACACCTATTCCAAACCTGACTTAACCATCCTGTGAATGGGAGGTGGATTGGATGGTTAAGTCCACACATGACTATCATCAAGCTGTTCATTATCGCCGCATGATTATCGCTGGAATTCCAACGTTAATGCAGCTTATCGCCATCTTTCGCTGGTTTTGGCATCGCCTGTCAGCAAAGCGTTGCTAATACGCCGCTAACACAGCGATGTAAACCAGCGATAGACGGCAATAAGAGAAAACGCGCGAAGCGTGCATTGCGATAATTATTGCAATCTGTTGTTAATATGCCCCATAATCTATTGGGCAGGGTTGCTGGCCCTTCATTAAAGTGCGTCTCGCTGGCCGATCCGACTGCATTCTCCCATTTACACATACCATGCCTAATGAGCCCATCAACTGTGTAAAAGTCGCATCCTGTGGCGAAGTCTCTCCTCTAGGGAAGTTGGCCACTTCAATATTATAAGATGTTAATAATTCCTTGTGCCAACTATCCACCCTTCGGGGATCCAATCTATGATTAAAATCACCCAACACCAATAATACATCCTTCTGATAATTTACACTTACAGACGCTATATCCTCTTTCAGCTTTCCCAGGTTCTCCTTATAATCATGCCTCCATATGCAGGAAAAGAATGTAAACATTTAAAATCACAGTGATTCTCTGGGACCTATTGACTATGTGGCAGCGCGAGTAAGGGTTATGCCTATCCCAGCAGAATAAACAGAAAAATTTGGTGAGCATATACAGCAATTACTCCGTGGATTTTAAATGTTTACATTCTTTTCCTGCATTTGGATATCGACTGGAAGTGGCTGCAAACAAGTGAGAGTAACTTTATTAGACTTACCGATAAAGATGAAAGTCCATGCCAGTAATTGTCAGTTCGATTGAAGGATTGATTTATATTACGCATGGATGGATGCCATGGAGAATCTGCTGTTGGCAAGAAGCTGTTAACATGGTAAAACAGGATTTTATTTTTCTGCTGAAATGCAAAGGATATTTCTTTTAAAGTACTTGTGACCACAGGTGTGAGTTGAAATATAACTTTATTGAGACAGTGAAAAATGCAAAGTGAATGGGAGCACGCAGTAACTCTTCCATGTTTATGTAACAGACAACACCTGTGGGAGTGATATAAAAAAGAGCGAACATTTTTGAGGCATTAGGTTGACAAAGGCTGATAATACAGCCGAAACGCGTTCCAGTTTTTACGAGCGTTGCCTTTGAATAAATGAGATTACACCAGAGATTCGAGTGCCGGTCCGTTCTTTTGAAGTGAGATGGTCTTCGTTATCTAAAGAGGCGTGTTGTGGTATCGCCTCACACCGGCATTCAGGATGCACTCCAGAATTCCACAAAACTAGAGATATATATTACACCTTTTAAGCCATTATCGACCTTTAACCCCATCATGCCTCGAGACTCCATCGACATTTTTCACGAGACTGTTACAGCACAAATTAAAAAACTAAACAGAGACACCCAAAGAAGGAGCTACAAATATAACAAACGAAACCAACGATATGAGGCATTGTTTAAAAAATTGCGAGACAATAAAAACATTGTTATAAGAGCTAGTGACAAGGGAGGCAACATTGTCTTGTGGCCACTTGATGAATATAAAAAGGAGGCGTTTGCTCAACTTAACGACAGGGAATGCTACATTAGAGGCACAGATTTAACCATCAAGGAGGCTAATAAGAGTACCATAAAAAACTATCAATTTGGAAACAAAATGGGCTCATCACATTTGATGAGTATAAATTCTTAAAAAAAGATAACCCAGTGACGCCATCGATATATTTTATTCCAAAGGTGCACAAAGACTCCAACAAACCTCCGGGTAGGCCCATTATATCGGCAAAAAACGGACCATTGGAAAATACATCAAAATATATTGACTTTTTCCTTCAAGATTACGTGAAATCACTGCCGTCATATGTGCGTGATACGAGTGATTTTTTACATAAGATAAAAGACATTACCTGGGAAGAGGATAATTGGATGCTGGTGTTAGACGTATCATCGTTATACACCAGCATTAAACATCAAGATGGAATACAAGCAACTCAACACTTCCTCTCAAAAAGACCCCCAGAATACAACGAACATAATGTGAGGCTGATAGAGATGCTGGAATTCCGTTTGAGGAACAACAACTTCATGTTTTACAATTTGATCTATCAGCAAGTCAGGGGCGGGCGACGGGCAGCTTCTCTCCGAGTTATGCTGTTTGCATATGGGATACTGGGAGGAGCTGGTCCTCAGACAGAAATTCAGCAAGATTTTCAGTGAAAACATCGTGATATGTCTACGCTATATTGATGACTTATTTGTACTCTGGAGAGGCACGAAAGACCTAGCCATTAATTTTGTGGAACAACTAAATGACAATGTTATTAACCGCTTAACCGCGGCGCGAATTCCGCCGCGGTGCGGCGGTTTGAAAGAGTGGGCGGGGCCGCGTCGGCCAACGGACGTGCGCAGCACTAGCGTGGTAGTGCTCGCGACGGCCGTTGGCCGACGGAAGCACGGAAGGGGTTAACTTGCATCTTACTGTTATGATGAGCCAAACTGCAGTCAATTTTTTAGACACTGAAGTATTTATAAGAAACAACAAAGTTGAGACTAGACTATTCAGGAAAGCAACCTCTGGAAATTCGACCCTACATGCAAGTAGTGCACACCCCAAACATCTTATAAACAGTATCCCCTATGGGGAGATGCTGCGCCTCAGACGTATATGTAGTAACCAACAAGATCTGAGAGAGGCACAGGAAGGCAGTAAAATAAGATTTCTGGAAAGGGGATATACAGAGGAAGTGATTAACAGAGCCATGATTAAATCTAATGCGATTTGTAGGGAGGAGCTTATCAAAGATATACAACCTACATTAACTACATTGACAGAAGACCACACTAAGCGAGAATCCAAACAAGTTAGATTTATCATGAGGTTCAGTCACCAACATAATAACATACAAAAGATCATTAACCCCTTCGGTGCGTGGCCGATTTTCGCCCTGTGCGGGGCGTTTCATTGAGTGGGCGGGTTCATGACGAGCTCAGCTCGTCATGCGCACACGAGCACTGCGCAGCATGACGAGCTGAGCTCGTCATGAGCATAGAAGGGGTTAATAGAAATTGGCTGTTAGTCTTAAGCGACCCTATGTTGGGACCCACATTACCACATAGAGTATCCATCACTTACAGTAGGGCACCTACAATGCGCAACTCTTTGGTCAACACTAGTCCAGATATTATTGAAAACACTAGCTGGTTTTTAAATAACAGAGGGTTTTTAAATGTAAAATCTGCAAGGCCTGCCAGCATGGGACCAATACCAAAACCTACAAAACACCGTTTGGCAATAGGGAGTACAAGATATCGAAACTACTCACATGCAAGACAGAATATGCTGTGTACGTACTGGAGTGCCCGTGTGGCCTCCAGTACGTGGGCAGCACGAAACTACCAGTACACAAGCACATTCTGCAGCATCTCCGTGCCATTACTCATCAGGACAATACCTATCCGGTGGCACGTCACTTTAGGGAGAAACATCAGAGCAGAAATGAGGGTCTAAGATATTATGTGATTGACTCCATACCACCAAGCAGGAGAGGGGTGACAGGGAAACCAAATTACGAAGATTGGAAACAAGATATATTATCCAATTAGACACAAAAATCCTGTAGGTTTGAATGCCACAGAAGATTTATACACCTGTTTGGGATAAGCGACAGTTTCACCATTCTGGCAGACATAGAGCAAACCCTTTTTATTCTAGTTTTATCCATTTTTAATATGCATTTATTATTGACCAGCCTTTATACCTTAATCTGTTTTACATTTACTTTAGATCAGTTTTAAATCAATATATGAATTCTTTATTGGTTTTTACTGCAAGCTGTAATGTAGCATGTATTTATGTATATTTATATATTTATTTATTTATTTATACTTGAACAGATTTTAGCTTTATACCTCTAGAGGGGCAGGTATAACAAGAAATGCAGGATAAAAGCATATATGATATAACTATTCGGTCATTGATAAGATATTTAATATGGATTCTGAATAGGATAGCTCTGCCACGCAACATAAATAACACATATATTTATCCGCCGTCATTGAGGGATATTAGTAGATTATGACAGAGTAGATAATTTGAATGCGAAGAGAAAAGGGTGTGACGAAGGATAAGCACACGTAATTGTACTAGCCAATCAATTTGATTTTAACGGTTTTACACTCATTGTTGGATACATCACTAGTTTTATTCATTGCACATTTGCACATTTGTAAACTAATTAGACATAGTTAAGCGGGAGAGAAGACAAGGTAAAACATATGGAGGGATTTATCCACTCAATATATGCACAATTGGAATGCCAGCACAATATAGTTTCGTTATTCTGATTTAATAATAAGGACTATGCTTATCTGATGAAACTTAGATCAAGGTAAAATTGATTTTACCTAGGCATCTTTGAGGTACAACCGGGTATTAAACCAGAAATGTGATCTGTACTATTTTATTGAAAATGATTTTAGCCCAGTGCACAATGTGGGTAAAGTTTTAAGGAAAGTATAGTAATTGTTATATCTATTTCCTGCAATGTCTTCTATGTCTATGCAAGAACTGTACACGTGATTTGTAAAAATGAGCACTTGTCACTTTAAATATTTGAGCACAACTGATGCAAGATGTCATGTGAGCAAGGCTCGGACGAGCCGAAACGTTAAGGCGCGACTGAAATTAAAATAATTTACTGAGCACGAAGAAATTGGTCCGTGTTGTGAGCTGAGTTCTAAAACAGGAAACACGGTGTTTGGAGATATATATATATATATAT
Source organism: Calotriton arnoldi (assembly GCA_963921515.1). Lineage (NCBI taxonomy): Eukaryota > Metazoa > Chordata > Amphibia > Caudata > Salamandridae > Calotriton > Calotriton arnoldi. Next base: position 204,625 of record CAWUFW010007756.1, on the reverse strand, counting down.
ATATATATATATATATATATATATATATATATATATATATATATATTCCGATCGTTGCCCTGAAATTGAAGACGCACTCCGTGAAGGTTGGATAACAATCCTTTTATTGCGTGAACTCGGCATGCCACACCGAGTACAATCTGCCGACGTGTTTCGGGACAGCATGTCCCTTCTTCACAGGCTGTGTTCTGCGCAGTCTCAGTTTTCGCAGTGGAATGCGTAAGTCTTCAATGTGGCACTAATTTATCTCGTACATGTTTACACATTATTAGCGCTACACTTTACTTAGGGCTTTAAGTGGGCCGGGTCCAAGCAGGTGCTGCGACGGGTGCCGATTGGGCTCTCCGTTTTTACCGTCACCCTAAGGGAAATACTAGGGGGCATATTATCAAGCACGGCGTTAAAATTATCGCCGGTTTAGCGGCAGAAAACTGCCGCTAAAGCGGCGATAATGGGCTTGATAATATGCCCTGGAGAATTCCAATAGAAGCCCATGTTGACACCAGAACATGGGCTTCTATTGGAATTCTCCAGGGCATATTATCAAGCCCATTATCGCCGCTTTAGCGGCAGTTTTCTGCCGCTAAACCGGCGATAATTTTAACGCCTTTCTTGATAATATGCCCTCAGATTTTAACTTTGCAGCTGTTCAGGGTACGAAATTTCATTTGGCTTTTAGGCAAATTTGTAGATAGCGCAAACTCAGTCCTACTGTATTGCACCGTTTTACATAGCCAGTCGTTTATGTACTTTTTCGTGAGCCAGCGCTATGACTCGAACCTGCTTCCAGCAAACTCCAAAGTCGGCAACATTTGCTTTATGCTACAACTTTGCCCGTAATAACTAACCCATTTTTACTATTTGGACAACAAAGTCTTTATTTTTTTTACTTATTTGTGCAACAACAACCATTGACAAAGCCAATAGTCATGGCTGCTTGTAGGTGTAATTTAACTTATGCCAAGACTCAAACACTGTTCCCAAACTCCTACGTACCTAAAAACCAGAGAAAATGACTACTCACTTGTACATTCAGTTTACAGAAAACTCCCCACACAATGCACGTGTGCAGTGTCAGCTGCAGTTACTTTGGGGCATATTATCAAGGGTATAATCGCCGCTTTTTCGGCACAAAGCGCCGAAAAAGCGGCGATTTTTTTATCACTCTATCAACAAGGACACGCTAACAAGCGTTAGCGCGTGTTTCCTTGCTACTTTGCATGTCAGCGATCAATATCGCTAATGACATGCAAAGTAGGCGTTCCCGTCCATAACTCCATGTCAATTCACGCTGACACGGCTTCGCGCTATTAACAACCCTGCAGCAGACCCGCAAAGCGATAAAAAAAACGCGCTAACCGCGTTTATCGCTTGAATTTAACGTCTGCTTTTTATTTGACTTAGCTATACTAATAATGGGAGGTGGATTGTATGTTTAGGTCCACACTCCCCAATCAGCAAGCAGCCCCATAGCGCTGTGAAATCTTCACTGGATTTCACACGCTATTTCTCATTTTCGTCCTCTATCGCTGGAATTACATCGCCTGTTAGCTAAGCGTTGATAATACACCGCTAACAGGGCGATGAAATCCGGCGATATACAGAAACGCGCTAAATGCGCTTAGCGATGTTTATCGCTATTCTTTGGTAATATGCCCCTTTGTTAGTTAATTTGCCCCTAAGAACAAAAACATTTTAAATATTTTTACAACGAAGATTTTTTTTCCCACGTATTTTGTCCAGGCATTACATTTATTACAAAGCCAATACTCGTGTTTTTTTTGGTTGGTGTAATCGAACTAATGTAAGTATTTTTAAAAGTGTAGTGCACTACAAGTTGGTGGTGTTGGGGAAGGTGGTGTTTTTAAGCTTGTAATACTATTTTACTGCTTTATTTCAGCAAAAAAGATGCCGTTTTTTGTTGATGCAAAAGCTTTACACAGTGCATTTTTACCAGAATATGAAGATTAGAAACCAAACTGGTTCCATGGCTTTTACCATGCGATAGTTGTCGATAGTTTCTTTACTTCTATTTTCCTGCCTACGTGCGAGCACAAGTTTAGCATCCTTCTGTGGTTAATTAGCATCCTCCAGATGCAGCCCCTAAATAGATTACAATCTGTTTCGCTTGTGTTTGTTGCTTTTAATTAGCGTCTCCTGCTTTCCTTCCTCAAGTGCTAGATTTGTCACTGGAACATCACACTATAGCAGACTTTCTGTCTGCATTTCGTTCACCAAACATAGCTTTATTTGGTGCATTGTATTTACAGACTTACACGTGTACCGTGAAAGTAAAGTTTTAATACAACTAATTGTTCACAGTAAATCCAACATTTGCTTTTGCTTTTATTTCACGCTATGGGGCCGATTCCGATCTTGGCCGGTAGTGCTCCGAATCGGATTCGGATTTACCGGATCCGATTCGGAGCCCTGTTTCCCGACCGAATCGTACGCGGGTCCGGCCGAGCGAGTACGATGCGAGCGCACGCGAAATCTCCGACCGACTCGTTCGCAGGACCCGACCGCTCCGACCGACTCGCACGGGGACGACTCGCACCGCGCAATGGAGACGTTCCCCGGCCGGGTAAGTACGATGCGCATCGCGACCGCTCCGACCGACTCGCGCAGTCCGGCTCCAAGGAGCTGTCGGAGCCGCACTTTGGGGGTCCGTGTCGGACCCCCCTGGAAGCGTAGGCACGCGAGTCGCACACAGGGGGGACACATGGGTCCCCCCTACACGTGCATGTACGGCGCGACCCGCACCGACGCGAACACGCTGTAGGGGGCGCCCTTGTTCGCGTCGTGCCCATTGAGTCAATGGGAGCCCGTGTACGCGTCGTACGACAGGCTCCCATTGACTTCAATGGGAGTCCGACCGAATCGAGTCCGATGGCATACGTGCGCATCGTACTCGTTCGGTCAGACTGCACGGGTCCGATTCGGTCGGAAATCTCTCCGGGTCCGGCTCAGTCGGAGAAATTTCCGGCCCGAATCGGAATCGGCCCCTCTATGTTAAAACATTAGTAGCACTACACTTTACTTAGGGCTGTACCTGGGCCGGGTGCAAGCAGGTGCTCAGAAGTGTGCCTATTGGGCTCTTGAGTCTTTAACGTTCATAAAGCCAATAGTTATGGCTTTTTGTAGATGTTATGTTAGTTTGGTTATATGTCTGGTACTAACAGCAGCAGTAAAATGTCACTTGTGCGGTACACTATGCTAAACACTGATTTTGAGCTTACGTCTTTTAAGCTATGCCCTTTGTTTTTGCCGTAAGCCATCGTCATGTCCAAATATTATTACTACAACACTTTACCCAGTGCTGTACATAAGCCGGGTCCAAGCAGGTGCTACTACGAGTGCCGATGTGTGTCTACATTTTGACTTTCACCCTTGGGACACAAAAATGTCTTCACTTTCCAGCAGTTCAGTGTTGTGAGTGTAATTTTTGGGGGGGGATTTTATATAGCGTAAACTCTGCACTAATGTACTCAAGCGTTTAACATAAGCACCAGTTAAATTACACCAAAAACAACGTTTATGTTGATTTCGGTAGCCACAGTGATCACAAGCTTGTCCACAAATACTAAATAGTGAGCTAGCGCTGTGACTTGAACCACCTTCCCGCAAACTCCAAAGCCGGGAACATTTGCCTTATGCTACAAATTTAGCCGTAAGGACTAGACCGTTTTTATTATTAATACAGTAACGCTTTATTTTGCTGTTAATTATTTATGTGGGGACAACTACTATTAGTTGCGTATGCTTTCTATATGCTTAATTGTTGTTAGCACTACACTTTACTTACTGCTTTAAGTGGGCCGGGTCCAAGCAGGTGCTGCAACGGGTGCTAATCGGGCTTCCATTTTTACCGTTATCCTAGGTGAATATATTAGGTGACTCAGCTGTCATAGGAGCTGCAGCGACGCAGAGCCACTGAGAGCCCTTCTGTATCTTGTAATTTGCTTGTCATTGGATTAATAACTTGTGTATAGTATCAGTGCCGTCCACATCATGTACAAGTGCCTCATTAGATAGACGAGGGTGAGATGCTTGTTAACAAGCGCTCCGGTAATTAGGAACATAAGTGTTCCAGGAACAGCCACGCTTGTCTCACTAAGAGGCTGCTGGAGACAGAATCTGCTCCAAGCGGGCGAGTAAGCTCTTTAAATTTAAAATGATACAGAAGGGGAAACTTTAAGCAGTGGTTAATTTGGGAAAAAAATTAGTTGCGTATGCTGTCTATATGCTAAACTACTATTAGCACTACACCTTACTTTTGGACTTTAAGTGGGCCGGGTCCAAGCAGGTTCTGAAACAGGTGCCGATCAGGCTCACCGTTTGTACTGTAGTTGTAGGGGGAAAATTAATGTTACCTTTGCAGCATTTCATGGTTAAAAAATTTATTTGGATTTAGGGCCATTTTATATAGTGCTAAATTAGCCCTAAAGTATTGCATCGTTTTACATAGCCACTAGTTACATTGCAGAAACATAAAGTTTACTTCTTTTTTGGGAGCCAGGCTATGACTCTAAACTGCTTGGGTGCACTAACAGGATTCGCAAAATGCCAGTTAGGCGGTATACTATGGTGAACATTAATTTTTAGCTTAAGCGCTTTAATCTATGACGCTTATTTATTGCGTATGCCTGACACATGTTTAAACCTTAGTGCTTTATTTACTAAAACAACATTTATGTTTATTTATGTTGCCACAGTTATCACAACTTTGTACACAATTAATAAATGGTGAGCCAGCGCTCCGACTCGAACCTGCTTGCCGCAAACTCCAAAGCCGGGAACATTTGCCTTATGCTACAAATTTGCCCGCAAGAACGAAAGCGTTTTGACTATTTGTAGAGCAAACGTTTAATTATTTGACCCCCATTTGTATAGGAACAAATATTGACAAAGCCAATAGTCATGGCTGTGTGTAGTTATGTTTTAATTTCTGTTATATATATGGCTGCGGTGACCGGAGTAGAAACATGCCACTTTGGCGGCACAGTATGCTAACATCTAAAATTTGCCTTATTGGTGTTTCGAAAGCGTTTTTATTACTTGCGTATGCTTTCTATGTGCTTAATTATTATTAGCACTACAGTTTACTTAGGGCTTCAATTGGACCGGGTCCAAGCAGGTGCTGCAACCGGTGCCAATCGGGGTCTCCTTTTTCACCGTCAGCCGAGGGGAATAAATATTTGTTACTTTTGCAGCATTTCATGGTTTTAAATTTTATTTGGTTTTTGGGCCATAGTATAAAGCGCTAACTTAGCCCTAAAGTATTGCACCGTTTTTCTTTTAAATAGTTGCTGGCGTGCCTCTGTGTAAACACAACTTTACCATCCTGCTGTGCTTGTTTAGTCTGTAAGCACTATTTTCTCTACTGAGTTTCTCCTACTGAAGGCATGACATGCTTTCCTGCAACATTCAGCGCACCATGCGTGCTTTCACTTTCCGAGCAGCCGGGACAATGACGGATGCTTCTATGAATAGGTCTCGCAATTACAAGAGTTTGAGCTATTGGCATTGTAAATGACTATGCCTTTTATTTATATGTTAACTAGCAAAACAGATAAATAAAAGGCATTGTCATTTCAATGCCAATAGCTTAAACTCTCGCAAATGCGAGACCTATTGCATTGTAAATGCTTGTTTTATTTAACGAGCGCTGCAGCCTTAGCACTAATAATGGCCGCCGCGCTTTCCTTTTGCCTCTTGCAATCGCCGAACGCGGCTGAATGCCTTTTTTTTCTATTTATTTACTTTTTTTTTTAACAATGCTACCACCCGCGATTTAGCTTAGAACATGTTAAGCTAAAGCGTGGGTGCCGAGATTGCTTCAAAAGTAAAGAAATGCTTTTTTTCTCTATTTCTTTTGAAGCAGTCTCGGCACCCGCACTTGCGCGAGTGCCGCAAAGAAACAAAGCGGTTGGCTGCCGGCAGGAGGCCAGACCCAGAGTCACCAGGTCCAATACATTGGCCAGCGTTTTGGCATTTTTAGGTCTCGCGTAGACAGCGCATGCGCTGTCGCAAGACCTATAGTAAACAGAATATGGAGGGTAATTTGTCTTGCAGCTTGTCATTGGTTAAGTGTGGCATTGCTCTTCTTATCTGGCTTATTGTTGGCTGAAGATCCGATATGACACTTCCGTTTTAGCAGGAAGCAGCACCGACCAACTACAGTTTAGTTACGCTGCTGGCTGTTATCTTTCTATTTAGGGACTACTTGTTTTGTTTACTGCTCGCATTTCCACATCTGCCAGCTTCCTGCCCTCACCAGCGTCACAGCTGCTGGCCATGGCGTGCTGTGCTAACTCGGCCCACCATACTCCCAGCGCCGGCTCCGGCATCCTGGGTGCCACTAAACGACCATCTGACACTCATTCACTTAATCTTTCCTTAACTACAACTGACTGTCCGTTGGGAATGCAACTGGTGCTCATTTAAATCACTGCTACCTTCGAGCGGAGTTTGCGCTATATAAAAACAAAAACAAAAAAAACATCGAGCAATACTGTTTTTTTGGGGGGACTGCAAATTCAGTGTATTTATGTGCTTGTTATTTACGAGGGGCACTTTGGTGGGTGCGTGTGTAGCGGCCCGCCTTTTATCAGCACGGCGACTGCTTCACAGCCTCCATGCTTCATGTTTCATGAAGCTCAGCGGACGCTGTGTTGCTAAAACAATGCACGTCGCTGCTGCTTCGTCTGCCCTGTAAATATTTTTTTTAATCTAAAGATGACCACCACGATGCTTTGCTTCTCCTCTCACAGCCCTCTCTCCCTCCCCCAAAGCCAATTTCCCCTCCCCCTCCTTTTTAGAGTGCTTTGTTTGCACGTCTGTATAAAGCCAGGCGCTGGCTGTCTGTGCAGTTCATATTTCACTCTGCCTCTCTCCTCCCTGTCATTCCTGGCTCACTCTGGCATTTCTGCGATTTTTTTTCCTGATTTTTTTCCTCCTTATTCTTCGCTTCATTCCCTTGTCCGTCTCTAGTCATTGCCTCCACGCTCTCTCTCCATTTATATGCCCTCTCCCCCTCCATCACGCTCTGGGGTAAAGGTGCGGTTTACAAATTCTCTCATCAGCCAATCACTCAGTGTGCCACAGGACATTTACGCAACAACATGCACTCCTGCAGAGAGTATCCCCTTTGGATGGTACGCACGATCATTGGTGGGCAAAGTTTTTGTTACCTGAGCAAAGTTCTCAAGTCGGAATGTGTTTTTGCTCCGCACACTGCCAATATTTCCTCGTGAGTGGTGTACATAGTGCTAGACGTGGATATAAGCTTCTTAAATAAAAGTACTGGAGGGATGTTCACAATGTCATGTTTTTCTCCAAAAACTTAAAAGGAACAGTTATATCCTGACAATAACGTGCTGGATTTGCACGGGCGGGTCAAACCTCCCGAAATAAGACTGCACACTCTGTACAGCTTGGATCGGGAGCGGAGGCATTTATTTGTGGGGAGACTCGCGATAGACCACAAACCTCGTTTCTATATGAAATATGACTCTGGTGCATGCCTGATGTGATCTCTGTTCAGCCATCCCTTACCACTATCTGGCGCAAGCTTCCTGTGCCTTCAGCAGGCTTCCTGCCCCTTGCCGAGAGCCGACCTTCTGGTTTTTATTTATTTTTATTTTATTTAATGCGATTTTATATAGCGCGAACATTACCCAAAGGTGTCAGAGCGCTTTACAAAAGAACCAGTAGCGTTACATAAGGACTTTGGATGACATGCGTTACAAAAGAAATACAAGCAGAAAAAAATTGCAAATGTACAAGTTGCAAAGTCACTCAAGGAAGAGATACAAACGGATAAACGCTAAACTCCTAGGAATGGTAGTAAGTACAAAGGTCTACTACATATACTAGTGGCTAGAGTTATATCTAAGCATATATACACAAAAAGTGACTTTACTCATGATTACATTTTACCAGCGATTAGGCTTGGGCAACTCAAAATTACATATTTACAGAGTGAACGGCGAAATGAAACATCAAAGGGGGTAGAGAGGGGTGGGGGTGGGAGGGGAGAAGAGTCGGAGGCTGAGATTGGCGAGAGGGGACCTGAGGGGGAGAAAGAGATAAGGCAGTCCAGCAAAGAGAAATGTCTGAAGTTCAGCAAAACGAGAGCTGGAGGTCCTCTTGAGGTCAGGCATAGTCCAGGGAGGGATGAGTAGGTAAAAGTTCAGCACGGGGGAAGGAGTCACCAGTGTCAGCCATGTTGGGGTCAGGCATCCTGGGCCCCTTTTCCAAACCGAGAGTGAGCCAAGTACCAGAGCTTTGTGGAAAGGGAAGGGTCCGCAGCCTCCACCTTGACCAGTGCTGCATGGCGAGGTGTCTGACGCCGTCTTACCTCCTTGCAAAGGCTGTTCTTCGCTCCGGAGTTTGGCGTGCACCCGCCTAAGATGGCGGCGCTCATCCCCCGAGGTTCCTTTGTTGGACAACGCCTGGCGGCGCAGCGTAGCTCAGCTGGAGGCAAGAAACCTCGTGCTGTGTCCGAGCACCTTTGCTGATCCCCGGCGCCGCGGAGGCTGGACGCCGGACGCTCCAGTGTCGACCTTGGGAGAGGATCTCCCTTCCCTGTCCGGCCGGGCCCGTCGGCGAGTTCTTAGACATGAGGCTATCACACTGCTTCCCAGTATTTCAGCACCCAGCAAGACAGCATTCAGCATTTCAGCAAGACCGGGAGGCCACGGCGGGCACGGGCCCCTGGGGCGCTCCTCTGCGGACACTCACCGCGGTCAGGGCCTCCAGCTCCGAGTCAAGGTCCACTGCGTGAGCTCAGGGCGCCGCCTTCTCTCAGACCATGACTGGTCTGAGAGAAGGCTCCCCTATGGGACACTCCGACCACTGTGCTCAAGCTGAACACATTGCACTTGGGGCTGCAGCATACCTATAACAGTGGTCCAGTGAAGAGTAGAACGAACTGCAGACTACAGCTGTCCTACTAACATTTCACCATTTAAACAGAGTAAACAACTTAAATAGTACTTCTGCAGATCAGTGCAGTTTCACAGCTACTGAAAAGGTAATCCAGCCTCCCTCTCTCCATTCCTCAGCAAACCCCCCCCCCCCCACCCGCCCAAGGGGCCGCCTGCATTTTAATAACAAGACTGGCGGTATGCATAGAACTGGTGTTTGTCCTGCAGTGCTGTAAGTAAGATATACTCTGGGTCACTGGAATTATGTGTTTGTGCTGTCGCAGTGTTTTTCATATAATTAGCTATTTGCCACATAATCTATCATCTATTGTATAATCTGCAGATTTTAACAGAAAAAAATTGTTTCTTGCTTAAACGGTCCAAAAAGTTACTAAAACGCAGCCACATATGTATGTTGCTGCACAGTGGAAGGCCCTTTGCATAGGTTCACTGGTTACCTTTCCGTTGCTTATTACTATATTTTGGAGATAATAAACCAACACTAATGATGTGCACCCTATGCCCAAACACTGTGTAAAAATGAGAAAATAATAAATACTATCACAGAATGTACCACAAGCTGCATAATTTGCCTTCTCTTGCCGCTTAATTTAGTCAACCCTGCCACATAAATTGTCCCTCTGATGCTGCCTAATTCCAGTGACTCTGGCTATACTTCACGTAGCCTCAGTCAGCGGTTCACAATTATTACATGCTGGCAATAAACTACTTTAAGCAGAATTATACCAATATATAGCCAAAATACATAACATGTATGTTTTGACACATATAATTTAACTATCTTTTGCAGTTTCCCACATGAATGGTATTGTATTTCTCTACAAAGCATTATTATTGCTGATTGAAGAGCTACTCAATCAATATTAAATAATGCTTTACAGCGTGGTACCTACTGTTGCTTGCCCTTAACTTTACATATGTCTTTATTTTAAATTGTGTGACACCACATGCTTGCAGTGATAAACAAGCATTAGCAATGCAATAGGTCTTGCATTACTGAAAATTTGAGCTATTGGTGTTGCAAATAATAATGCAACGCCAATAGCTCAAACTTTCAGTAATGCGAGACCTATTGCATTGCAAATGCTTGTTTTAACCTGCCGTTCGATGAGGCTGCAGAGTGTCAGTCGCTCAAGACCAGCAGGCAGGATAAACAGGCTGACAAAGGAAATGTTTCCTGTGAGTCTGAGAGGCAGCGACGCCCTTTCCTCTCTGCATTTCCACCTCAAACAAGCATTGGCAATGCCAATCGGTCTCGCCATATTGTGAGTGTTTGATTGGCTCAAACGTTCCGTCCATCATCCCCTTTTGTATCGCTTTGTTCGCCCTAAGTTGGCGGGGGTATGCCCAGACGTGGGTCCCTTGCTCACTTTGCCACTGGATTCAAGCAAGCCTGGCTGATGACGGCTGGAATGCCAGAAACCGGTCCTAGGATGCTTGTTTCCGGTCCAGGGAAGACATGGCTTGGCAGTTCGGGCTGGACTGTTCCCATGAGGCACAGGGTCAGACTGATTTGCATATGGCCATGTCTGAACTGGGGTGGTGGAGTGAGCTAAAGAATGATGATGGATTAAACCCAGATCAGGTGACTGGGGGTGAGTGTTTGATTGGCTCAAACGTTCCGTCCATCATCCCCTTTTGTATCGCTTTGTTCGCCCTAAGTTGGCGGGGGTATGCCCAGACGTGGGTCCCTTGCTCACTTTGCCACTGGATTCAAGCAAGCCTGGCTGATGACGGCTGGAATGCCAGAAACCGGTCCTAGGATGCTTGTTTCCGGTCCAGGGAAGACATGGCTTGGCAGTTCGGGCTGGACTGTTCCCATGAGGCACAGGGTCAGACTGATTTGCATATGGCCATGTCTGAACTGGGGTGGTGGAGTGAGCTAAAGAATGATGATGGATTAAACCCAGATCAGTTGACTGGGGGTGAGTGTTTGATTGGCTCAAGCGTTCCGTCCATCATCCCCTTTTGTATCGCTTTGTTCGCCCTAAGTTGGCGGGGGTATGCCCAGACGTGGGTCCCTTGCTCACTTTGCCACTGGATTCAAGCAAGCCTGGCTGATGACGGCTGGAATGCCAGAAACCGGTCCTAGGATGCTTGTTTCCGGTCCAGGGAAGACATGGCTTGGCAGTTCGGGCTGGACTGTTCCCATGAGGCACAGGGTCAGACTGATTTGCATATGGCCATGTCTGAACTGGGGTGGTGGAGTGAGCTAAAGAATGATGATGGATTAAACCCAGATCAGTTGACTGGGGGTGAGTGTTTGATTGGCTCAAACGTTCCGTCCATCATCCCCTTTTGTATCATATTGTTGAGGTTAGCATTTTTTTTTGCACTATAAATAAATATTTCAATATTTTTTTTTCCATATGTAAAAGTTGTGTGTAATAGAATACATTTGATGACTTACTTTATTTTCAAAACTTTTTATTATCACGGCAAACATTTGAAAGCATTAAAACAGTAAGTAATACAGAAAAATCTAACTAATTATTGTTACCTTGTTATATTAAAAAAAAATGGTACTTTGTCATCATTTTAAACTTATATACAGGTATGATAAGGTTAACGTTGTGTGAAGCCTATGCAACAATAGAAGCAAGTATTTTTCTAAGCTATTTATTTTAAACATTTTTGTAGTCACATTTCAAACAGTGTAATAGATATATTTTGAATGTTACATTTCTATTTTGGCATAGCAGCATGTAAACTGTACAAATCAATTTTGTATAGTTATATTTTTATATATAGGTTATAATATTCCTATAAAGTTACAATTTTGAAAGCGTTTATTTAAGCAAGTACAAACATTTTACTGTTTTTGAAAGTTACAATATTCGTATGATTTTTTCCTATACATTTGGTAAGTCTTTTAAAATTTGTGTGATAATTCCATTACTGTATATTACTTCACATGTTGCAGGTAAATGTTCCATCATTTCATCTGCTAAGTCTTCTGTTAATGGAGTAATTAGAAACCAATCCATGATAAGTTCATTACTGATGTCCATTGATTGTAAGCTTTCTGTATCTAATAGTTGTGCTGTTATTGTTGTTGTTTCTTGTGTAGTTTTTTCTATTCCCAATATTTGTATAGTTATAGTTTCTGGTGGTGCTTCTGTTGGCTGTGAAAACAAAATAAGGAGACATTAGTATTATATTAGGTCTGCAGAGACACAGAGACAGAAATACCCAGATACATAGATAAAGATGCATAGAGAAAGACAGAGAGCTAGTTATAGATATAAACACATATAGACAGAGACATAGAGAGCAACAATCAGAGGCACATAAACAGAGACCCATAGATAGAGGCACAAATTGACAGAGACATACATAGATAGACATATACATATTTATAGAGATATATAAACAAACATATAATCAGACAAACACATATATAGACAAAATGACAGGGAGGCATATACATACAGATACAATGAGAGATATACATTTAGATTTACATATAGACAGACATATAGACACATAGACAGAGACACACAGGCACATAGACAGAGACAGTTAGATAGTGACAGAAAGATATTTAGACAGAGTTATTTAGACAGAGAGCTATAGTGACACAGAGACACAGACACAGGGCCACATAGACATAGTGATATCTAGACATACTTACAGAGACACATAAACAGAAAAATGACATAGACAGAGACATTGAGACATATAGACAGAGACATAGAGACACATAGATATAGCGATACACAGACAGTGACACAGAGACATAGTGAAAGACACACAGAGACACAGAGATACATAGACAGAGACAGTTATACAGTGACACAGAGATATTTAGACAGAGATTTAGACAGAGAGCTATAGTGACACAGAGACAAAGACACAGGGGCACATAGACATGGTGATATCTAGACATACTTACAGAGACATATAAACAGAAAAAAACATATACAGAGACATAGAGACATATAGACAGAGACATAGAGACACATAGATATAGTGATACACAGATAGTGACACAGAGATATAGTGAAAGACACACAGAGACACTGAGATATATAGCAAAAGCTCCATAGACAAATAGATAGACACACAGATATAGATAGATATATAGACAGACATATAGACACACACAGAGAGATACAGATACATATAGGCAGAGACACTTCGATAGTGACACAGAGACATTTAGATAGAGATATATATAGACAGAGAGCTATAGTGACACAAAGACACATAGACACAGGGCTACACAGATATAGAGATATTTAACATACTTACAGAGACACATAAACAGAAATAAAACATAGACACAGATATGGTGACACATAGACAGAGACATAGAGACACATAGATATAGTAATACACAGACAGTGACACAGAGAGATAGTGAAAAAGACCTAGACACACAGAGATATATAGCAAAAGCTTTATATACAAATAGATAGACACACAGATATACATATATTGGTACTAATAGTATGGGTTTGCTGTAATGTATTGTGTTTACTGCTGTTCTTTGTTTGGTTATGGCACTAAGGAAGCTTTTAAAAAGGCCTTTTAAAAGGCAGCTGTGAGTGCTTTTACAACGGAGTTTTAAAGTGTTTTTTTGTGAAGCATTGTGTTTGGACACAGAGAGATAGATGCAGAGACATATAGACATATATATAGAGACATATAAACTGAGACGTATAGACATATAGGCAGAGACACAGAGACATACAGATAGAGACATATAGGCAGCGTCAGACAGACAGAGACATATAAATAGATACCTACAGAGAGATACATAGACAGATACATATAGACTGATAGATAGAGACACAGCGACAGAGGCAGAGATTGAGAGATATACAGACAGACATATACACAGACATACAGATATATAGACAGACACACAGACAAACAGAGAGACACAGAGACAGACAAACAGATAGACAGACTTATATATAGAGACTGAGAGACATATATATAGATAGATAGATAAATAGAGGGCTAAATAAATAGGGTGGGTATTAATATATGGGATAATGTACTGTTTTTGTGGGTTTTGCTTTAACCAGTATTAAACATGCAGAAACAGGCACTTAGTTTTGTTGTTTCCACCTTTTGCTTTGACGCCCAGGCTGATTTGCATTAAACCTTAGCTGTTTATAGCCTGAATTCATACTTTGGATTTTTACAGGTAAAGCTTTAAGAAACTTGCTTTTTAACAAGACTATTTGTATAAAACTTTACTGCGTCTCCTAAATGAAAAATAAAGTGTACAGTCCCTATTGAACACAGTGTAAATATTTTTAGCAGATTACTGTTGTGTCAGGGAGGAAGGGGGTTGGTTTTATTGTCTTGTTAACATAAACTGGTTGTTGGGGGTGGACTGCTCCATATGTAGGTGTTAGCAGAGAAGAAAGGAGATATTTGGAGGGAAAAACTGATAAGTTATAGTGAATAATATGGAAAAACTACAGAGTTTCGAATGCAAATCTTACAATTTAACCTGTTAAATGGAAGCAGTTAGAGTCCGGAATAAGCACAAGTTTAAACACAAAGGCATGTGATAAATTATGCAATCACTGGTAGGTTAAAATTACAATTTTAAACAGTAATAATCACATGTGAAGACATTGAAAGAATTTTTTTAAATAAGTTGATTTAATGATTAGTATGGAAAATTGTTTTTTAAACTTTTTACGAAAGATACAGCAGTACCCTGACTTCTTATTACTTCTTGGACTTTGCTCAGTGCAATGTGGGGCAGAGGTAGGCTGGAACTCACAAGATGGTGGAGAATAATTTAAGGTGCACTTAGCAAAGCTTTAAGGGGCTTGAATAATAGTGCGAGTAGGGCTCCGATTTGCTAGGAGCTGGGGATAACTAATAGCAGTTTTATGTTTGCTGGCGTGGCGGTGGGTTTTGTACTGGGGAGCTGCTCTATTTAGAGATTTGCTAGTAGACAGAGATGTTAAATGCACAGTTTGCTAAGGCTCAAATAAATTTGAGACATAGAGATACATATACACATAGACAAAGACACATAGATAAAGACAGACTGGCACAAATATATATACAGATACACATATATTTAATTACTTGTATTATACTGTGTCTTGTAGTGTTTAGAATTTTTTCATTTTTAAATTCATGCACTGTTACATGCGTGAATTTTAGATATTCGCCGATTTTTATGGGGTAATCCGTAGCTTCTCTTCATAAAGTTATTTTTACGATGTCTGTAGAGTCTTTTATAGTAATTGTTTTCAGTTTTGTTTCTTGTCCTCCAATATAAATATTTTTGATGTCTTCTTCCTGAAAAATATGGAATAATTGTTTATTATATTATTTTTCAATTTTCCTTAGTAATTACACATATTTGTTTATAAAACTGTGTCTCAACATTAAATACAATTAGTATATATATTTTTCTATAATGGGTTATTTAAAACTGTTTATATTTTGTAATGCATTAATGACATTAATTTTTAACTTGTCGTGGGCCCAGGCGTTTTCTTAAGTTAAAAACAAACTGCTTAAACTACACATAAAACATTGTGACATCAAATCAACATTTAACTGAAAAAAATATATTCGCTGTTGCTCGAAACAAATAAAGTGAGACTGCTTTAAATTACGTGTGAATATCTTTTATATATTCAATATGTATTCCATGTAGCGCCTACTATTGCTCCTTACTGCCACTTCAGAGCCTGTGACACAACGAAATTGCAGGCATTTTTAACAAAGTAAATACAGCGTTAATAAGAAATCTTAAAAGAAAACCTATTAATGTGTAGATATGTCATAAAATTGCAGATTGCTGTACTACTAATTTATCCTCGCAGCGCTGTCTTTTCGCATATCTCTATAAACTACAAAGTGCCACTTGAAGCGTTTTGCGGAGAAAGTTTTCGTGGTTTGTTTTCGCTTTTCTCACATAATATTGAATGCCCCTTTTTAATCACACAGATGCAGTTTTGGTCAGCTGTAAACGCTAATAATTGCTTTACTGGGACTCGCAGATACGAAATCCAGTTGTATCCATCTCTGTAGCAGTAGCTTTCGATGCGCTTTGTCTTTCAAGGGGTGTCAGAAGGAGTAGCGCTTTTTGTTATAATTAATATGGAGCACTTTGTTTCTTAGCTAGTAACAGCGCAGCCTCTTAACGCCCCATAAATCAGCAGCAGCTACATTGGTTACATTGAAAGGGGCATGCTAGTATATGAAGATCTGTTTATGGGTGAAACCCTGGCCTATTGCGTTAAATAAAGTAGCCACAGTACCGTGTAAGCAGGAGGTGCCGTACTCTGTATAGCTGCCCCCCCACGCTCTGCTAGGACTTAAGGCAGTGGTGGCCTGTACCACATATAGATTCAGTGGATTCACAGGCTGATTGTTATTAGACCTGCCTTGGTAGAGTTGTACAGGGAAAGAAAGCACACAGTTTAGGTGTCGGAGGGTAATACATAAAGCTATTTTATACATGACTGGGAGCTGCTCGATAGTAAGCCCTAAGCGCGCTGTATGCATTGGACCAGTGTCTGCTTACAGGTTTAAAGACGTGTGGGGCCGTTGATTTTTTATGGCTAAATCGCTTGTTTTTAAAGCAACACCTGATCCTAAGCAGCAGGTGCGCTCTATGCGTTGGACACCGAGTGTTTGCGTATAGGTTTAAAGGCATATGGGACACTTGTTTTACAATATAGATTAAGTTATCTTAATAAGTAATTCTTTTTTTTTATATAACCAGATAAACAAAAAAAAGTATAAAGAAAGACATAAAAAAGCGACAAAAGTTACCTAGAAAATGTGCTCTGAAAATCCTGCTCTGTTGATAGTTGGAAAAAAAGTCATTCCGTTGTATCTTTGTTTTCAGTTTAAATACCACCCAAAGAAATAAAAAAAACACCTATGCTAAACAGTTGGCAACCAATGAAACAAAAGCTTTTGGTTTAGCTAACGTTTTCATTGGCTTTATTTTAAGTAATTTGTATGTTTCGAACTGCCATTGGTTCAAGAGAGTTTTGTGACGTAAGACATTTGAAATGCAAGCGCTCTAATTAACAGCAACAATACAGCTTTTTACACATATGCATGCTGTTTGTAAACACCTGTGAAGTAATTAGTTGTGTCTCCAACAAGACGGACGTCAAGCTACGCAGCTACTTTGAAGTGATTGGTTTCTTTGTGCCCGTGAAGCACAGGATTTCAAGAAGAGCTGCGAAGTACTTGGGTGCGGCTTTAACACCAAGCCAAGCTGCCACAGCTTTTGTAGACCCGCCATACAGTGCATGGGGAAGATAAAACCTAGAAGTACATTAATGTCCCTAAGCTTATAGCCATATATTATTTTCTATATATTAAGGGCAGACGCATGCATCTAGATAATTTTAATAGGGCAAACAAACACTCGTACAGAAATAGGCAACCACGCAGGGCCACGGGCATGCATATGCAATCACATTGACTCATGAACAGACACACAGACATCACACTGACAGACACGCACACACATGCATCCTTGCAAAAAACACAGAGCTTCCTCGGAAATAGGTGGTATCAGGCACACGTTTGGATCACACTCACAGCCGCACTTACAGGCACAACTCATACTATACAAAAACACACACGCATTAAACATTGACAGACACACAAATACAAATGCGCACAGGCACACCTCTTATGGATCCGTGCCTGCTTTACTGATAAACAAGGGTGCTGTGAGAGAGAGGTGGCTTCCTATTTACAAGAAAGGCATTAATCGATTTCACCTTAAAATACAGCACGCGCACTACTGGTCTAATTTTTCTAAGGTAAACACATGCACACAAATATAATACCACGACCCGGGCCACAGGCATCTATACCAATTACATTGACTCATGAACAGACACACAGACAACATAACTAACAGACACGCACACACACGCATCCCTCCAAAAAACACACAGTGTCCTGGTAAGTGTCCCCTGCCCCCGTCCCCACGCCTGTCCCTCGTTGAAGACCTTAGCGCTGTACCACTCTGGGAGGAGAAGGGCACAGACACACAGACCTTCCCAGACCGGCAGAACTGTGCCAGGGACCCCTGTCTAGCCCCGCGCAGAGGCGTTGGATAAAGTAACCCCGCACATAGTTAGCAGCATGTTCTTTAAAGCGCTGGATACAGGGCACTCATTGTTCCGTGGAGCGGGCTTATTTGGAGGATTTGGAGAAGAGGACAGGGTGTACCGCCTGGTGATTTATTTACACATATAGCCCTTGTGCTGCGGGCGGAGTGAGTAGGCAGTTGTAGTAAATGGGGTTTGGCGGGCCGAGCTGTCTGCATAAGGGTGTAAGTCACTTGGTGGCAGTGACTGGATAGGCGATACATACACGTTTTGAAGACGGTAGTTTCAGTTCAGAGCCTGGCTAGTAGTAAATATATAGAGCTTGCTTACTTTCATTTTTATCTCAGTTAGCTTAAATTGTGCATTGTGAGGTCCCCAATTGCCCACTTACTCCAATACATTTTGAGCGTTCATTAACATCGCTCAGGGACACATGACTGACAACTGTCTCGGGGCTGCCTGTGAAGTAATTAACTGCGGCTCCAGGAAGACGGAGACAAAGCCATCGATGGATCTACTTTGAAGTTTGTGTTTTGGTGCATATAGAGTACACGATTTCAAGAACACCTGTGAAGCCCGCGTTTCCCAGACAGCAGAACCGGTTCCTTAGTTGCATTGCCAAGGTCTGAATCACATTTATACTAAATGAAAAGGGAGTTGGCGGAAGTGAAAGCATTGCTGAGCTTTAAATCGCATTTATGTTAAATGAAAAAAGAGTCAATAGCAGTGAAACAAAATCCAGTTGTATCCATCTCTGTAGCTGTAGCTTTGGATGCGCTTTCTCTTTTAAAGGGTGTCACAAGGAGTAGCGCTTAAAAGTCTAGCCAGGGTACGGCCCCCTTGTGTTTTTGTCTGCTTGGGCGGAACGGTCTATTTGGGTAGCGCCTTTGAAAATAGTTAACAGCACTTTTTTTAAAGCGCTGGATAGAGCGCTCTCACTGTTTCCTGCAGCGAGCCTATTTAGAGGAGAGAACAGACGATTTTACGTACACCGCAAGCACATCATACACATACATATCACACACACACACACACACAAACTGCACACTGAATCAAAACACACAAGTACCCTGGCACAGATGCACGTTTAAACATGCACCGAGCTTACAAGTTGTGTTTAGTAGTTAAATTGCATATTGTTAAAACAACACCGGATCCCAAGCTGCAGCCGCGCTGGATACGTTAGACAACGAGTGCCTGATAACAGGTTTAAAAGCATGTGCAGCCCTTGTTTTTCTTTAGCTAAATTGGGTATTGTTAAAACAACACCGGATCCCAAGCTGCAGCCGCGCTGGATACGTCAGGCAACGAGTGTCTGATAACAGGTTTAACGGCGTGTAAGTCACTAGTCTTTCTGTGTTTTTTTTTACAAAGGAGGCTGTAAAACATCATGACAGCTAACAAAATAGATGTGTCTGTGCCTGGAAGGCACTCCATGAACATCACGTGCTTCAAAGAAAAAAATGAACAACGAAAACAAACGCCCAAGTGTATCTGCCTGGGAAGCACTCCATTAACATCACGTGCTTCAAAAAAAAAACAACAACCGTGCCTTGGAAGCACTCCATCAACATCACGTGGATTAGATAAAAAAGTCCAACACTAAAACAACGCCCCTAATACAAGTAAAGGGGCCAATAACCATAGGCGTGGCTAACAGCCCAAAAGGAGGGACTTCAAACACTAGTAACCAATACCAAGTACAAACTGCTTGAAGGGCACACTGGAGAACAAATGAGAATGACTATTTAAAAAGAGGCGGTCAGACCCTCACTAAAGTATATACTGCATGTCTCAACGAGACAGCGCAAGCGCTGCCTAGGCGAGACCTAGAAAGACTACGGAGCGAGAGGGAGGGGTGGGAGGGCCACGGGACCCAACCAGGGAGAGTGACTGAGCCAGGAGTGAGCGACAGAGGCTGGAGGAGCTGTGAGAACCCGGGCGAGGGACCTCAGTGCCAACTTTACACCGACGACGATTTATGGAACACTGGCATCCAGGGAGTGACTATCTCATGCCCCAGCCCTTCCGGCCTCCCATGGGCACCGGCCTGTCGGCACATCACCTCCTGTGTCCGCACAATCACAACACAGGACTGTTTTCCAGGCTGTTGGGGGAATCAAGAAAAGTGCACAGAAGGTCAACTCACGCCTGTCAGCGGCAATAGGACTCTGCAACCCAGCACACCGCACGCCAAATACCAAAGAAAGTAAAGCAATAATACGAAAAAAGAAACCTGACTGTGAAGTATTCTCAAAACAGCAGTCAAAAACTGTTTGTTTTTAACTCAGCTTCTTTGGTTTCCTGTGAGTGGAAACGGTTCCAAAGCAATACAAGCATTGGAAATGCAATCGGTCTCGCATTTGTTTAAGTTAGAGCTTTTGGCATTGTAAATGGCAATGTCTTTTTTCTATGTGTTATGAAATGTATGAATGTGATGTGTAGTGGAATTATGCATGTTGGATTGAATTAGTTAGTTGTGTAATTGTGTGGTGTGGAGTGGATTTGTGTAGTGTGTGAGAAGTTGGCCTGGCATATGCTGTCCACTAATTATAGTGGGCACCTTGCACCAGTCCAAACAACCCCTTATTGGAGATAGGTTAAAGACAACCTTATTGAAAGCTATCCTAGTGGTAGCTATGGAGAGCAGCCTTCAGGCTAAGTCTTGAAGGAATGTAAAGCAGCTTGTTTTACCAGTCTATAATCTCTTGAGTGATCAAATGAAAGAGCACCACACCAGGTATATATTCAAAATATATGTATTTATTGCTAAACACACCCCTCTAGTCTCTTTAAGAGGCTAGAGTTCGAAGTACATAAGTTAGAAGTTATTTAAACACAGTAATAGCACAAATACACGTTTGGGCCCTAGGGCGTACCAAACCATATACCAATAAAGTGGTATAAGAACCACGCCTGAACTAGACACTAGGCCTAGAGCCTCTAGAAGTGCTTGGACCACAAGGAACCACCCAAGGTAGTGACACAGGGGACCCACGGGGGACGCGTGCAGTGTAAATACACCACCGCGATACGCCGTTGACTTCTATGGAGAAAGTCGTGATCGGGAAATTAAAGAAAAGGGACACTTAAAGGAGGACTTGGAGCAAACCCTTTGAGATCTAGTACTTTGAAGAGTCTCTACCCACGGGAGCACCGGAGTACTCGTGTTACCTCACCCAGGGAAGCCGGGTGCATAGGTGTCTTTCGGGGTCGGGTTTCGTCGTCGATTTGAATGGCGATCTGCTGCAAAGTGCTGCTGGCGACCAAGTGGAATGTGTCCGGGTGGATCCAAGAGTGGATCGGAGATCTGAAGAACCTGAAAGCAGAGGGGACAGAGTCTGGGTCACTAGCCAGTGACCAGGAGGGCGATGGACAGATGCCCACCGATGTCGAGTGCTTCAGGTGCATTGATGGTTGTCTTGACTCTTCAGCCATGAGGTCCAGGAGGTGTTGTCGGCGACCAAGAGCAGGATTCGGGCTGGTACACAAAGTCTGTCGAGTGCTGAGGTGTCGATGACCGGATTGGACCCAACAAGCCTTGGCAACGGCAAGTCTTGATGAAGATGTAGATCGTCGATGGTGCAGACCAGCAAGGTCTGGGGAACTCACCCAGCGAGGATAAGTGAGGGCAGGCCTGGAGCAACCAGGATGCCAAGTAAGAAAAAGATTGGCCTTCGTTAAGGGCTACTAGCCAACGGGCTAGCGACCGCGAAGGAGCCTCAAGATGTCGCATGTGGATCTGGCTCACAGGACACTCGTGGAGTGGAGGCCAGCGATCTTCGGTGCAGTTGGTGCTGGAGGCTAGGGCTACTCGGAGCCCAAAGCACGACTTCGTGGGAGACCCAGAAGAGGATGCACTTGCAAATGTGCTTGGTGTCCAGGGGTCACGGTCTCACGTCACCCACGATAGCTACGGGCCTCAGCTTTGCTGGGGACTCAGGATAGCCTCGGCGAAGTCTGAGAATCCACCTCTGGTGATGCGATGACTTCGGCGTCCGACGGGAGCTTCAGAAATGCGAACCGGACAGATGCTTCTTTGGTGCCTGCCAAGCATGGGAGTCACTCCTTGACCCCAAGGGAGATTCTTCTGTCCTCTAATCTTGAGTAGAGCATCGAAGGTCCAGGATTCTGTTTCAGAGTTTCGTCCAGGGATAATCTAAAGTCCTAAGGACTGGGTTCCTATACTTATACTAAGTATAGGGGTTGGACTACTCTGTGGCCCCACCTATGGGTGGGTCAGGGCAGAGGGGTGGCTACACCCCTTTCCCTTTGTCCAGTTCGCGCCAAAGCAGGGGCTGCAAGCCCCTGATCCGGTTTGAACTGGGGTATGCACAGGGACACCAAATGTGCCCCCAGTGCAGGACTTCAAAGCATCCGAAAGTGCTCCTGCCCAGCCCCAATACACATTATCCTGTCTGGGGAGGTGGTCACACCTCCCTGGGACAGGAAACCTATTGTCCAGGCCTCCCCTGCCGGAGTTTCGTCCAGCAGCAGGAGGCCAGACTCGTGTCTGTGGCAGCAGCATCCATTTTGTGATGCCAGGGCTTTAGAAAGAAGTTACCGGGCTAGCCAGAGGTAACATGTCTTTCCCTCTAGAAGGGTGGAATGCTACCCCTGCCGCCAGAATTGGCGGGGGGGTAGTATTCCAAGATGTTTGACACCAAACACGACATGTTTAGGTGCAGCGATTCCAAAGTTAGCATTTAACGCGAGGTTATAATGCGCTTAAGAGTATATGGTCAGGCTGCACTACAAACAGCATCAGAGAAGGGTCTCCGAACGCTGCAGAGGGGCCCTGCTCATGCAGGGGCACCCTCTCACATAGGAACCATGCACTCTGCCTTTAGGATTGATAAGGCCTGCCTTAGGAGTGACTTATAGGTTTATATGTGTGTAGGTATTTAGTGATATAGGTAACCTATATCACAGTAAGGAGTGCATGCACCACCTTACCCAGGCTGCAGTAGCAGGCCTGTGGTGTCAGTTTGGATGGCCTTCCAGGGGTGGCATAATACATGCTGCAGCCCCTGGTAGGCCTCTGAGGTACCTATGCCCTTGGTACATAGTATACCATATACTAGGGACTTATAAGGGCACTCCAGATTCCAATCAGTGATGTGCCTAAGGCACATGGAAACCATTTTACAGAGAAAGCAGATAGACTGGGGCCCTGAATAGCAGGATCCCAGTCCAACTAAGTCATAAACCAGCAAAACACCATAAAAAAGTGGGGGCAACCATATAGTCAGATTCCACCTTCCTACATAACCCCCCAAACGAAAGGAGATAAGGCTAACCTTGGCCAGTTGAGCCTTTATTGACTAAGTGGCCATATAAGGAAGCACCTGCACTAGCATGGTTGCCCCCTGTCTTATGGTCCACTAAGCAATCCCTCACCCTAAGGGTATGAGAGGGTCTCCACCATGGGGAATCACTACCTGTGGTGTGCTTAGGTAAAGTACAAGGCTGGTGAGGTGTCTGAGTAGGGAAGTGAGGCCCTAGGAATGTTGGTCTCAGCTTCCTCAGATCACTGGTCACCATGTATGCCTGTCTTTCCATGACTGAGTTGCACTTTGCTCTAAGGGTCAACCTTTGGCTGCCTACAGCTGGGGGTTGGGTCCCTTTGGATGGACTACTGGAGGGACATGGCAGGTTTGGAACCTTCTGGTCCCAGGTTTGCCCTTGCCTACCAGAGTCCTTCTGGGGGAGGTCCCTACATAAAGGTATGGGGGATCCCTCAGTGTGTAGAGGAATTTTCACCTGGCTAGGGCTACTAGACTGGGTGCCCCTAATCTGCTGATGGGGGGTTCCTCTGGACAGGGGGCCCTGGGGGTCCACTGACCTCCCTGACCTCTGCAGCCCTGGGCTGGCTGAGGCAGGGTAGAGAGGGGCAGGTTACCTGCTCCAGACTGGGTACCACCTTGGAAGGGTCCTCTGCCATCAGGGGTGTGGCCAGGCCAGGCCTGACTACCTCTGGGGCAGTTCCTTCACTAGGGGTAGGGTCAGTTCCCTGAGGAGGCTGACCCTTACCTACTGTCTGGAGGGAAGAAGACTTTTCTTCAACCCTTGTGCTCTCTTTTGGGGGAGAGTGGGCCATTCTTCCAGGCTCCATCTCTCCAAAATCTTGGGCTGGGGCTGTGGCCATCACAGCCCCACTAACCTTTACAGGGACGCCCAGCATCCTGAGATGGGTTTGGTGTTCAACTTCAGCCCAGGCTGAAATTTCCAGATCATTGCCCATCAGGCAATCTACAGGTAGGGTTGGGGACACTGCCACTCTTTTGGGCCTGTGACCCCCTCCCAGCTGAGATTGACTATGGCCATGGGGTGATCTGTTCTGACACCATCAATGTTGGTCACCTGGTATTTAAACTCAGGTAAAAGCTGGTGAGGGGGGACTAGTTTCCCTGCCACCATGGTGACACTAGCGCCAGTGTCCCTAAATGCCACAGCTTTCTGACCATTAATTATTGGCTCCAATCTGTACCTGCCCAATGCTGTGGGACCCATGGTAAAGGTGGCAAATCCTATACCACCATCAGAGTCAGAGGAGTCTGTTGAGGGGTCCCTGTCTAAACTAGGGCCCACCTCTGTTCCTCTTGCAAAAGCACCTAACTTTTTGGGTGCACTACTCCCAACTGGAGGATTACTACTGGTAGTACCAGGAGGGGTGGTAGTAGTTGTGGGAGGAACATTTTCTTTATTGCCAATCCTGGGGCAACTAGGATCAGTTTTCCAGTGCCCAGGCTTTTTACAGACATGGCAATATGGTTTCTTTTCAGGAGAAGAAGGAGTTTGGGACCCACCCCCAGAAGAGGAATTTTGGGGCCCTGTAGGGGACTTATCTTTAGATTTATCCCCACCTTTCTCTTGGGACTTAGTAGAATCTTTCTTCTGGTCACCACCCTGATTTTTAGTTTTTACTCTGGTTCTGACCCATTTGTCTGCCTTCTTTCCCAATTCTTGGGGAGAGGTCAGATCAGAGTCCACCAGATACTGGTGCAAAAGCTGGTTTTGACAATTATTAAGGATCTGCTCCCTCATAATCAAATTGTACAATCCTAAAAAGTCCTGCACTTTGTTGCCATGTATCCAACCTTCCAGAGCCTTAGTAGCACAATCTACAAAGTCTACCCAGTCTTGAGTCTGTGCTTTTTGGGTATCTCTGAACTTCAACCTGTACTGTTCAGTGGTTAGGCCAAACCCATCAATAAGAGCACTCTTCAAGACCTTGTAATTATCAGCATCCTCCTCTCTAACAGTGAGGAGCTTATCTCTACCTTTGTCAGCAAAGGAGAGCCACAAGATTGCTGCCCACTGCTCCTGAGGGACCTTCTGTACTTTACAGGCCCTCTCTAGAGCAGTCATCCACTTGTGGATGTCATCCCCACTCTGGTAGGGAGGGACAATCTTGCTCAGGTTCCTATGGTCATAGGACCTTTCCCTATCTCTAGGGACATGGCTGCCACCATGGGACTCTAGTCCCAACTTTCTTTTCTCTCTAAAGAGATCTAGGGACTCCCTGTCTAAGGCTACTTGCTTCCTTCTGAGTTCAAGCTGAGCTTCCTCATATTGAATCAGCCTCTTTCTTCTCTCATGAGAGGATTCCCTCCTATGAGATGAGACAGAGCTCCCTATTGAGGTGCCAGAGTGGTTAGACTCCTGAGAAGGAGATCTAGACTTCCTGGGCACACTCATAATCCTTCCTGGGGGACAAGGAGGGCATCATCCTGATCATCCTCTTCATCTTCCTCAGGAGGGATTGGGTTATCCAGGTCAGGGTCATTGTCACCCTCCTGGCCAGTTTCAGAGGGGGCTGGGGGTATTTCTACCCCTGGCCCCATCCTCCTCTCCTGCCCCACCCTCTGCTCCTACCCCTTCAGTCCCCAAGGGCTTACTAAGGTCATAAGCCACCAACAACTCTTTAAGGTGTTGGGTGGTGGGACTTTGGCCTGTCCTTAATTTCCTCAAGTTACATAATGCTCTCAATTCCAAGAATGGGAGTGTATCATACTTGGAGGGTGGAAGCTCAGTGGCTTCCTGCAAGGATTCTTTAGATCCTACCCTTAAAGACATTACTAGTGTGGTGTGGTGTATGCACTACCTACTCTAGTGTGGCCTACTAAACTCTCTTGAGTTGTAGAAAGGGTGTGCTATCCCTTAACACACAACTCTAAGTTCAGTAGAACTTACTGTATTCTAAGCTTAAATTATATGTACCTTAGGTACCTTTAGTGGTTTTCAGTTGATCAATTCAATTGAGATTATCTGGTAAAACAATAGCAAGCTGGAATCCCACACGCTGCCACCAATGTGAGAAGTTGGCCTGGCATATGCTGTCCACTAATTATAGTGGGCACCTTGCACCAGTCCAAACAACCCCTTATTGGAGATAGGTTAAAGACAACCTTATTGAAAGCTATCCTAGTGGTAGCTATGGAGAGCAGCCTTCAGGCTAAGTCTTGAAGGAATGTAAAGCAGCTTGTTTTACCAGTCTATAATCTCTTGAGTGATCAAATGAAAGAGCACCACACCAGGTATATATTCAAAATATATGTATTTATTGCTAAACACACCCCTCTAGTCTCTTTAAGAGGCTAGAGTTCGAAGTACATAAGTTAGAAGTTATTTAAACACAGTAATAGCACAAATACACGTTTGGGCCCTAGGGGCGTACCAAACCATATACCAATAAAGTGGTATAAGAACCACGCCTGAACTAGACACTAGGCCTAGAGCCTCTAGAAGTGCTTGGACCACAAGGAACCACCCAAGGTAGTGACACAGGGGACCCACGGGGACGCGTGCAGTGTAAATACACCACCGCGATACGCCGTTGACTTCTATGGAGAAAGTCGTGATCGGGAAATTAAAGAAAAGGGACACTTAAAGGAGGACTTGGAGCAAACCCTTTGAGATCTAGTACTTTGAAGAGTCTCTACCCACGGGAGCACCGGAGTACTCGTGTTACCTCACCCAGGGAAGCCGGGTGCATAGGTGTCTTTCGGGGTCGGGTTTCGTCGTCGATTTGAATGGCGATCTGCTGCAAAGTGCTGCTGGCGACCAAGTGGAATGTGTCCGGGTGGATCCAAGAGTGGATCGGAGATCTGAAGAACCTGAAAGCAGAGGGGACAGAGTCTGGGTCACTAGCCAGTGACCAGGAGGGCGATGGACAGATGCCCACCGATGTCGAGTGCTTCAGGTGCGTTGCCGGTCGTCTTGACTCTTCAGCCACGAGGTCCAGGAGGCGTTGTCGGCAACCAAGAGCAGGATTCGGGCTGGTACACAAAGTCTGTCGAGTGCTGAGGTGTTGATGACCGGATTGGACCCAACAAGCCTTGGCAACGGCAAGTCTTGATGAAGATGTAGATCGTCGATGGTGCAGACCAGCAAGGTCTGGGGAACTCACCCAGCAAGGGTAAGTGAGGGCAGGCCTGGAGCATCCAGGATGCCAAGTAAGAAAAAGATTGGCCTTCGTTAAGGGCTACTAGCCAACGGGCTAGCGACCGCGAAGGAGCCTCGAGACGTCGCACGTGGATCTGGCTCACAGGATACTCGTGGAGTGGAGGCCAGTGATCTTCGGTGCAGTTAGTGCTGGAGGCTAGGGCTACTCGGAGCCTAAAGCATGACTTCGTGGGAGACCCAGAAGAGGATGCACTTGCAAATGTGCTCGGTGTCCAGGCGTCATGGTCTCACGTCACCCACGATAGCTACGGGCCTCAGCTTTGCTGGGGACTCAGGGTAGCCTCGGGGAAGTCTGAGAATCCACCTCTGGTGATGCGATGACTTCGGCGTCCGACTGGAGCTTCAGAAATGCGAACCGGACAGATGCTTCTTTGGTGCCTGCCAAGCAGGGGAGTCACTTCTTGACCCCAAGGGAGATTCTTCTGTCCTCTAATCTTGAGTAGAGCGTCGAAGGTCCAGGATTCTGTTTCAGAGTTTTGTCCAGGGATAATCTAAAGTCCTAAGGACTGGGTTCCTATACTTATACTAAGTATAGGGGTTGGACTACTCTGTGGCCCCACCTATGGGTGGGTCAGGGCAGAGGGTGGCTACACCCCTTTCCCTTTGTCCAGTTCGCGCCAAAGCAGGGGCTGCAAGCCCCTGATCCGGTTTGAACTGGGGTATGCACAGGGACACCAAATGTGCCCCCAGTGCAGGACTTCAAAGCACCCGAAAGTGCTCCCGCCCAGCCCCAATACACATTATCCTGTCTGGGGAGGTGGTCACACCTCCCTGGGACAGGAAACCTATTGTCCAGGCCTCCCCTGCCGGAGTTTCGTCCAGCAGCAGGAGGCCAGACTCGTGTCTGTGACAGCAGCATCCATTTTGTGATGCCAGGGCTTTAGAAAGAAGTTACCGGGCTAGCCAGAGGTAACATGTCTTTCCCTCTAGAAGGGTGGAATGCTACCCCCGCCGCCAGAATTGGCGGGGGGGGTAGTATTCCAAGATGTTTGACACCAAACACGACATGTTTAGGTGCAGCCATTCCAAAGTTAGCATTTAACGCGAGGTTATAATGCGCTTAAGAGTATATGGTCAGGCTGCACTACAAACAGCATCAGAGAAGGGTCTCCGAACGCTGCAGAGGGGCCCTGCTCATGCAGGGGCACCCTCTCACATAGGAACCATGCACTCTGCCTTTAGGATTGATAAGGCCTGCCTTAGGAGTGACTTATAGGTTTATATGTGTGTAGGTATTTAGTGATATAGGTAACCTATATCACAGTAAGGGGTGCATGCACCACCTTACCCAGGCTGCAGTAGCAGGCCTGTGGTGTCAGTTTGGATTGCCTTCCAGGGGTGGCATAATACATGCTGCAGCCCCTGGTAGGCCTCTGAGGTACCTATGCCCTTGGTACATAGTATACCATATACTAGGGACTTATAAGGGCACTCCAGATTCCAATCAGTGATGTGCCTAAGGCACATGGAAACCATTTTACAGAGAAAGCAGATAGACTGGGGCCCTGAATAGCAGGATCCCAGTCCAACTAAGTCATAAACCAGCAAAACACCATAAAAAAAAGTGGGGGCAACCATATAGTCAGATTCCACCTTCCTACATAGTGGACTTGTGTGGCTTGGTGCAATTATGTGGTATTGAGTGTACTGGAATTATGTAGAGTGGGATTGTGTGTCATGGGGTGTAATTATGTGGAATGTTATTTTGTGTTGGGGAGTGGTATGTAGTGGAGTTTAATTATGTGGTGTGCTGTTGATTTTGTGGTTCGATGTGGAATTGTGTGGTGTGGATTGGATGTATATATGGTGTGTTGTGTAATTGTGTTGTTAAGTTGTATTATGTGGTTTGGTGTGGACTAGTATATCACTATCATTCGCAAACTTGCAGTTCCTACCAAAGCGGCATCGCCCATCTTTCCGGTATGCCAAGCAGATTTTGCGTCCACCAAATTCCATTGGCTTCTCCTGCACTGTCAGATGCACATGTTTTTAAAAGGCTGACATGTGCTTCCTGAAAAGGGTTGGCAAAGACAGCAGACTGACCATGCATCTGATAGGACTCAGCCACTGGTCCTAGTTTGGGGGCAGGTAGACTGGTTTCTTAGCGATAATCCACAGAGCATATTGGTATGGCAGGTGCACTGTCTATTGAGCAGCCATGTCAACAGTATTGTTACTGAAGTCTTCATCGCTGCTGCTGTCCCTCAAAATGTTTCAAAAGAAGTATTTCTTTCTGTAAATGGGATGAACATGACTATTTTTTTAATTTTCTGCAAGAAGTTGAGAGAAAAACAAATCCATTTTTATTTTTCAATTTCATTTTTTTTGCAAGTTGGACACTTAGGGGCATATCTACAAGGCCCTGCGTTAAAATTATCGTCGCTTTAGCGTCCGTTTCCGGGCGAAAAGCGGCGATAATTTTATCGCCCTATCAGCATGGACACGCTAACGCGTGAATCCATGCCTTAGCGCCCATTTTCTTAGTGCCTCGCCTCGCATTGCTAATGAGATGCGAGGTAGGCGTTCCCGACTGAAATGCAGCGAAAATAATCGCTAACACAGCTTCTCCCTATCAACAAGGAAATCGCTAACCCGCCTAGCGACATAGAAAGTAGCGCTAACCGGGTATATCGCCGGTTCCTAACACCTGCTAATTTTCTGACTAACCTATATGTGTCATGGGAGGTGGATTGTAAAGCTAAGTCCACATCTCCCTATCAACTATTATTTCCCTATTGCTGTTCCTTATCGCTGGTAATCAAGCGATATTCCCGCTTTTCGCCGCTATTGCCTGGATTTCTATCGCCTCGGCGATGCGCGTTGTTAATAGCGCGCTTACCGGGCGATAGAATCCGGCGATAGACGGCGATAGGAATGTTCACACTAAACGCGGCCAGCGATAATTATCGCTGCCGCTTGATGATATGCCCCAAAGTTCGAAATAGCTGAATTTTTTTTTTTTAAATCTAAAGATTGTTGTTAGGGTTTTTCTCTGGGGGATGTGTGACTCGAGGGCAGCTTGACAATCCTTGTGACGAATAATGCTACTGTCCTTGGAAACACGGGAACTAGGTACTAGTGCGAGCTCACTGAACTGCTAAGTGCCTCTGTTTAGCGTTTGACTTTCAGGAAAGGGAGAATTTGAACACCTGAGGCTTACTCTTTTAGGGTGGTGTTGGGCAGAACGACTAATTCAAGATGCACCTGTATTACTCAATAAATATAATGTCCATGCAGTGTTTTTACAGATTAAAGATTAAGTAAACATGTTCAGTAACACAGAGAAGTTGTTTGGCACATACTGTTTGCGTTAGCCTATAAATATGCTACATTCGTGCTCTGCTCACAGGGGGATGGGTTTGCCAGGGGTGTATGAAACCAGGAAAATAATCATAGTTGAACTTAACCTGGGAGCACAGTGTGTGCATATTTTACCGTTCAGTAGTGTTTTGCGACTCTTCAGAGTTTCTGTGGACAGTTCAGTTTTGGCAATTGCAAGCTACAACACAGGGTGTCACTCACAGATGCACATGGTGGCTTCGCACCTGTAATGTTGCTTCATCTAGCACAGTGCTCAGAGTTCAGGTTGTGATGGGCATTGGAGCATCACACCCCCTCTTTGTCTGACTCTGCAAAGTATCTCAGGGCAGTAGAGGCTCCAGGGGGATCTCAGGCTGTTGCAGTGCAAGGCAGGGTCTAACAATGCAAGACAGCCTGCCTTTTCATCAGGAGCAGTGCAGCAGGACACAGGGAGAAAGCCAGTTCTGACTATCATAAATCCTAAGGAGTTTTATTTTTCCTGCAGACTTTTTCCTAACGTACGCGGTCTCTTTTTTTTATTGAATAGCGAGAGATGGCAGGCCTCAAAACTTGTAAATAGATACAATTAGTGCTGCTTAAGAAGATTCCAGCTTGGTATCATACACATTAATGCTGCTAATTTGTAGTCGTAACTTAATGCCCAACCCTTTATTGCTTCCTCTCTTTGACACTCCGGTCAGAGCGCCTTTTAATTAGTTGGGAGCATAATATATTTCCTCTTTATGACAGGAACTCGGCGCCCATCGTGGCCAAGTACAGCGCCATCGGTTTCGTGGCGAAGGACTTACCCAGGCAGATGGGATTTCAAGGCACCACAACTGGGGAGCTGTTCTAAAGCATACTTATATTAAACGTATAAAGATAACTCGGACCCCGAACCCTATACTGAGTCAGACAACACTCAAACAGCGCATGTCTGTTGTTGTCCCCGCCCCTAGCCACATACAGACCATGTTAAGACAGTTGCATTATTAATGGGATATTTTGGACATTTTTAACGTATAAATGAGCGGAACCGGCGCGCGTTGCTCCTATTAGCAAGAGCTAGCTCTTTTCCGTAACGCAGCGAACGTGAGTTTCTAATTTCAGTAACAAGTTCAGTCTGGGTCTGTCAGATGCCTAGTCAGAGGGTAGCAAGCACTGTATAAACACCAATAACAATCTCAAGACTGGAATAACATGGATCACTTACAAGCGCTAAATCCCTAGGTGTCATACTTGACAAAAGACTCAACCTAATCTCCCACATCAACGCTATTGCTAAGAACGCACGTTACCAGTTGCGCCTTCTATGGGGGATCCGTCGGTTCTTCCCGGAGAAAGACTTAAAAAACCTTGGTACAATCTCTGGTTTTCTCAAGACTGGATTATTGCAATTCTCTTCTGACGGGCCTACCCAAATCCCACCTCTCCCCTCTCAAATCCATCCTCCATTCAGCAGCTCGCTTCATTTCAGGGTCTAAACGAAGCGACCACATCACTCCTATCCTGTCCTCTCTTCGATGGCTTCCAATCGAGGCAAGATCTATTTACAAAACTGCCTGCATCACACACAAAGCCTTACACACGTCCTCCCCTCGTTACCTGGCGAATAAATTGAAATTGTCCGGTGGCTCTCGCCCTTCTCGCAATGCGGAAAAGCTTCTGCTTGAGCCCCCGTCTTCAAAAGGGAAAGATCGATGGCTCAATCCTTCTAGGGCAATGCGGTGAGAATCTGGAACTCGCTTCCCCCACTGCTCCGTGCCACCTCCTCTACCCGGATCTTCAAAGCTGACCTCAAGTCTCTTCTCTTCCAAAGACACTTTCAGAACTAATACTTTCATTCTCAGGCCCCTCTAGGAAGTTCGCTCTTCATTGTAAATTTGTACTTTTTCCTGTACATTCCTCCCCTTGCGTGCTGTGTTGGATTTTATGTTTGTGTACCCTTCATTTTAAGTCTCCTGTTTAATTCACGCCCTCTCTACTCCCTCAAGGAAGTTCTTCCACTATAGGAAATTCTGTACTCCATGCCTATAGAAGTGCCTTCCCAGTGTGTTCTGAGTGACTGTCACTTATTGCAGTATTATACCTCTATTTGTATTTTGTATCTTATGTATCATGCACACCTGTCACTTTTTCCTCTTGTAACGTATACCTCTTTTTGTATCTTGTTTGTTTTTGTTATTTGCACAATTGTCACTTTTTCCTCATGCAATGTAACGCTTGCTTTTGTATTATGCTCACTTGTAACCTTCTCCTCATGCAATGTTCCTGTTCCTGTTGTGAAGCGCTCTGACACCTTCGGGTAAAGTCCGCGCTATATAAAAACGCATAAATAAATAAATAAAGCGCTGTGTGGGTGGGAAGCAGCAAGGTGGGAGGGAACCAAGCTGTGTGCTTTTTACGAGGCAGCACCGAAGGGGATGCCTGCTTGTGCCCCAGGGGGACTGCTGAGTGCGTGCTCGAGCGGAGTCTATAAATGCTTTTTAAATGCTTTTTGCCGGAGCTTGTAGTGCCTTTCAAAGCACCATATAAAACCAGATGAGGGGAGGGAGCTATAAACAACACTAAACATGCAATGCCCATACGGGAAGAGGGAGGAGGGGCCATCACACTCTGTACTGTGTGATGGTCAACGAAAATGCTCTCTGAGTGAAATCGCCGGAAAGAGAGCTAAACACACGAAGGAGGGACTTCAACAGATATGCACCAATAAGAAACCAGCATTTCTGATTGCTGCAGCCAATAGCAATGGATGGGTTCGCCAAAGCCACACAGAGATACAACAGGTCATCGCTGATGCTGGATCTAATGATGGTGAGCAAAGACAACACATCCATCACTTTGGTTTATGATTCAAATATGTTTTTCTTTTTTCACATCTTTTGGAAACCTTAGATCATCCAGGCTGCTTTATGTCTGTACTCGTTGATTTTCCTGTTTTTGTCTGTACCAATTTTTTTGTCACCTTTTTTGTTTTTTATCTATAGTGATTTTTATTGTATCCATCTCCAAGGCAAACACAGACTTCATTGAAAACTATTTTAATGCAGATCTTTCTCCAACCCAATGTGAGTAAAGCCCTTCAGCAATGAATCAAATTAAAGCACTTAGAACGCCGGTGGCAATGCCAAGGAGTGAGTTTACATCACTCTCTGATCATTTGCCTGGGGCTACCAAAGCCATGGCCTACACCTCACGAGCATTCACAACACACCATATAATTTCAGTGGCATCAGCAAGTGTGAATGCTCTATTACTTACCGGTAATCTTCATTACTCCGGGTCCCGTTGTCCTCGTCCCATTCATCAACATATTGGAGATAACCATCTCCCGACAGAAAAAAAGAGCAGAGGCATGCTGGGACCCTAATACTGCCCCTCCCCCCGGGAGTACATAAGCAGTACTTACCCAGCATCCCGTCTGTACAACCAAGCCCAGACAGGAAGGCCGGCCGCCCGGGAGGGAGGGAGGGGCGTATGAATGGGACGAGGACAACGGGACCCGGAGTAATGAAGATTACCGGTAAGTAATAGAGCATTACCCCCAGGTCCCTTATGTCCTCGTCCCATTCATCAACATATTGGAGAATACCAAAGCTGAAAACCGGCCTTCCGAACCCACAAGCGCACCCAGGAAACCACACCAAACGCAGCAACCCAAGAGAGCACCGAGAAGGAGGGAAGGGGGGACAGCAGGAAGCCACCTGCCAGTAACCCAGAAGAGGACAAAAGGGTCAAACAAGGACCGGAGACAACCAAGAAAAAAACAGAAGGCCAGAGCCACAAAAAGGAGGCCGCCAACCAGAGAAACAGGGCAACCAGGCCAAAAGGACACGGCCAAGGGACCCACCGGACAAACCCGCGCAGCCCAGAAACCACAGGAAGGCACACAGGACCCGGCAGCCGCAGAGACACCGAGCAAACCCCGACCGCCCCGGAGAAGGACAAAGAAAGAAGCCTAGCTCAGGCAACAGGGCGCAGGCCCAAGCACCCAGACCAACAAGAAAGGAGGAAGGGACAGGCCAGAAACCGGCCCACCCCACCAAACCGAAAGACCCGGACCCCAGAGCACAGAGGGGAAAGTCAACGAAACCCCGCAGAGGAGGCCAGGACCGGGAAGGAAAACCAGCACCACCAGGGCCACAAAAGGACAACCACCAAGCACCCAGCCCAGAGGGAGGAGCCGCAGCAAGAGCCCGGGAGCAGAACAGGAGCAAGACCCCAACCAAACCGAAAAGGACAGGGAAGGAGACAAAGACCCGAAACCCCAGGAAGCCAAAAGCCCCACAGGGAAGAAGACTGCCAACCGAACAGGGCGGCCAAAAAACCCAGAACAGGCAGGGCAGAGGAGGGAACCCGGAACCGAACAGGCACCGCAACACAGAGGGCAGACAACAACAGAAGCCAACAAGGCGGAGGACAGCCCAGGCACCCAACACCCAGGCCAAGCACACAGCAAGGGCCGGAGCAACGGAAAAGGCCCCAGGGCGCACAGCACCCAGACCAGAAAAACCACCAGGCCCAACCCCAGCCAACGCCGAAGAGGAGCCAAGAGACAGCAAAAAACCAGGGCAACAAACGCCCAAGGAACCAGGAAGCCAGGACCCGAGCCAAGCAACCCACCGAGGCAGGAGGACCCACAGGCCCAACCAGCCCCCGGAAGGAGCCCACGCAGAGCCCAAGGAAAAGGAATGGGCAGGGAGGACAACAGAGACCCCCAGCACACCACCGCCGGACCAAACAGAAGGCCGGAAGAAAAACAAACACAGAACCGCCAAAACGGAAACCGGAGGAAGCAAAGAAGGCAGAGGGCCAAGCAGCAGCAGAACCCGGACAACCTGCAGCCAGGAGGGAGGACCCCACAGGGAAGAGGAACCCCACAGAACCGCACCCCAACCAAAGAGGGGGGGCACCAAAACAGAGATACCAGGAACAGAGCCCGGGGAAGCAAGGGAAAAACAGGAGCGAGCCAGGACAACGGAACCAGGAAGAACCAGGAATGCCCAGCAAAACACACCCCGGAGCCCAGCAAGACAAGGAAGCCCAGCCAGAGGACATGCCGAACCAGCAGGAAGCTGGCAGACCAGGAGCACAGGAGGCAACCCAGGACACGGCAACCCAGAAGCACCCAACACCAGGACCCCACACAGGACCGGACAAGGGAACTAGAGGCGAACCAAGCCCGTGAAGAGAACCGCCGGCAGGAGTAGGCCCAGAAGGACCCACCAGGACACGGCCGGAAACCAAGAGAGCGCCCCGCCAGGACCCACAGAGAGAGCCCAGGCAAGGACGCAAGAACGAAAAAAAGGGCAACCAACAGACGCCCAAAACCAGCAGAAGCCGGAAAACCCCAGCAGACCAAAAGAGGGAAAAAAAAAAAAACAGGCGCCAAGCCAAGGACACGGCAGCAGCGAAAGAGCCAGGCCCAACCAGCAGAGGCACGAACCCCAGGGACCCAGAACGCGAACCACCACTGGAACACATCCGGGGGGGGACGCAAAGGAAAGGGAGAGCAAGGCCCAACCCCACCAGTCCGAGAAGCCGACAGCCACAGGCACTCCCAACCAGGAACAAACCAGGCCCGACCAAGGGCAACCACAGAGACCAGGCGAGAGCAGGCCCGCCGGCGGAAGAAGGAGGGGCGACCAGGACCCACCGAAAGAAGCCAAAGGCAAGCCCAGGAAACAGAGCAGGGGCGCCGCAGAAGCAGGGGAACACAAGGCCATACCAAGGAAACCCCAGAAGCCAGGAACAGCCAGCGCCATAGCCAGGAGCAACCAAAGACAACAGCACCCAGAGCGGAAGAGGCAAGAAGCAGAAGACAGCACACAGCCATCTCCCCACAAAGCAACCCAAGCACACAGGAGGGCCCGGAACACACACCGGAAGCTCCAGACAGGTGCAAGGAGAACACAACAGCCGCAAGGGAGGCAGCAACAGGGAAATAAGCCCCTCAGCAAATGCCAGGCCAGACCCCAGCAAGGAGGGGGACACCGCACTCCAACAGACAGAAGGAGCAACCCCGAAGAGAGGCCGCAGAAGCCAGGAAGCGGAGGCACCCAAAAGAGAGCCGAACCGCCCAACGGGGAGCGGAAGGAAGAAGAGAACCCAAGGCACAGCCAAGCAGGGCAAACAACCCAGCCGAACCGGACGCCAGCAGAGGAACAGAGCCTGCAGCACAGGAAAGGACCCCCGGGAAGGGAGAGCCGACCCAGCACACTCCAGGCCAGACCACAGCACCTGCACCTACAACACCCCGAGAAGCAGGACTGCGCAGGAACAACAGAAAGCAGGCAGACCCCGGCAGGACCAGGAACCCAAGAGAGGGCAAGCATAAGCGAGCCCACGGCCAAGAGGACCACGAACCCCAGCCACACCACCCAGGGAGGCCACGCACCGCAGAGGCAATGCGGCGACGAGCCACAAAGCCCACAGGCACCCAGCTGTGCACAACACAGGAGCCCAGGAGGGAAAAAGCGCCGAGCGGACAAGCCGGCACAGACCCGCTGCAAGCGGCAGCGGAGGTGCGTCGCCAGCCCCGGCCGCCCGAAAGCAGCCCGGGAGCAAGAGGCCGCCGAAGCAGAGAGCCAGGCCGGAGACCAGGCCCCCGCACGGGAGACAAGCCCAAAACAAAAAACAGCACACACGGTGAACCAAAACACCGGCAGCACTGCACACCCCAGCACGCCAGCACAGCCACCCGGAACACCCAGGAGGGCAGGACCCAAGGACGAGGAACAGCCCAAACAGGCAAGAACCCCAGCCCCGCTGACCAACACACGAGGGCAGAAGCGGGGATGCAGCGGAGCGGCAGAATGCAAGCAGCGCAAGCAGGAGGCCCCAGGCACAATCCCCGGCAACCCCGAGTCACCGCCGCCCAAAATGGCCACGGACAACCCGCCAAAATGCCAGGAACCAGGACCGAGCCACACACCACCGGGCACCCGGCTCCCCCCCAGCCCAGCAGGCGAGAGGGGGCCGGGAAGCAAGCGAGAGGAGCACAGGGGAGAAAGGAGCAGACAGCAGCGTGGGAAGAGCAGAAAGCGTCCAAAAGACGGCCAGCAGCCAACAGCCAAGAGGCAGC
The DNA here is from genome assembly GCA_963921515.1 of Calotriton arnoldi. Classification (NCBI taxonomy): domain Eukaryota; kingdom Metazoa; phylum Chordata; class Amphibia; order Caudata; family Salamandridae; genus Calotriton; species Calotriton arnoldi. Next base: position 166,745 of record CAWUFW010007756.1, on the reverse strand, counting down.
GGCAGAACGCACGCCCCACACGCAGGAGGCACAAAAAAACCACCACCAGGAGGCACAGGAGCCCCGCAGCAGAAGGCCAGCAACAGCAATCAAGGACCGCTGGTGGCAGACATGGGGAGAAGAAGCGAACCGTCCAGAAGCACTGGACGCAGAGTCCAGAGGAAGATAGCCTCACGCTCCAAGAACGAGAAAGTGAAGCAGCCCCGTCGTCCTACAAAAGAACGGGACTGCACAGCATTCCCAGTGCACACACAAACAAAGACTCACATGTGCACCCCGGGAACGGAACACCACCACACACCGGGGCCAGCACAGAGCGTGGCGGACAAGGTGAAAAGGCAGGAAGCAACCAACCCTCGCAGCACCCAGAGGCAGCAGCCAGAAGCAGCGTCCCACCGCCGTAGGCGAGACACCCAGCAGCCGCGGAGGGATACGGACATCCAGCGTCCAACAGCGGGCCGAAGGAGAAGCCAGGAGCAGCGCTACACCAAAAGCAACATGCGGGCATCCCAGACGAAAAAACTGTTTCGGTGCAGTGTCACTTGATAGACCTGTCGAGTCGAATCAATTAATAGACGCTTTCTAGACCCCCTGAGTAGCGTAGAAAGTACCTCCAGACCGATGGCACCAGCTGGAAATCACCTGAAACAGCTGCAAGAAATCAAAAACCGCTATGCGGGACTCACCCGGGGCAGGGGCCGGACACCACCAGCAGCAAGGCCCCCACCCAAACAGCAGGAAGGCACGGCACCCAGCAAACGCGGCACGTCTCCCAACCAGCCCAGCCGCAGGAAGACGTGCACGCGACCCGGAAGTACCCAGGAGGCGCACCAGCCGCAAAGGGCCCGCCGGCCAGGCAGCACGCCGGCCAACACCGTCATGACCCCCAGCAAGCCCGGCAGGCCAGGGGACAGACCAGGAAACCCCCCCCCGCCCGCACAGCCAGGCAGCCGGGCGGGGGGAGGAAGAAAGAACGCCACACCAGCCCAGCAGGAGCAGCGAAACAGCACACCACGTCCATTCTGTCGACAGACAGAAAAAAAGAACAGACGGGATGCTGGGTAAGTACTGCTTATGTACTCCCGGTGGGAGGGGCAGTATTAGGGTCCCAGCATGCCTCTGCTCTTTTTTTCTGTCGGGAGATGGTTATCTCCAATATGTTGATGAATGGGACGAGGACATAAGGGACCTGGGGGTAATACATGTAGCACATATATAAGAGAGAAAGAGCCAGGTGGCAGTGAGCTAATATAACCCAGCTTTAAGGCCAAAGGTAGCTTGCTCTTCTTCTATACAATGGCAGAGATCACCATGCCGGAATGTGCTGAACATCTCAGTTTATCATAAACAATGGCTCCATAAAAGGCACTAATATTGTGCTTTAAAGTTCTGCCATGGTAAAAAATGACGAGTCTGGAGTATAGTACCCCTTTCTAATGTTCTATTCAGTGAGCACTCCCAGTGCAAGGAAAAATGTACAATTTTGAATCTTAAAAGGCGTCTTTATCTGTTCCACATATATTTGTATAAAAAAGGAGCCACTTAATATCCCTAAGAAATGACTTTGTACATGCTTATGGGAAACAGAAAGACCAATTCATTTAGTTCATTAGATTCAAAATTGCAGACAGCTGCCGTAATTATCCGTTCTCAAACTGTACTAAGAGACTATAAAGTAATCTTTTGAGGATTGCAAAAAGCTAACATTCATTATTACTGAATACTAGGAAACTACTGCCATAAATTGAAATGACCAGAGTTCCCTACAAAGAATACACGGTCCCCCTATTCTTCACAACGGTGTATTCTGATCTTGCACGTGTGTGGGCCTTGATTTATGTTTCTTTCCCATTTTAAAACACAATTTGTCTTTGTACATGTAAAATTAATTAGGCGATGAGATTCTTTTTTAGGAAGCTTGCAAACTGGAGTAAGAAGGCTTCTCCTTAGCAGCAGAACATAATGGAAAGACCTCTTGAAATCGATGTAACTGGCTGCTTTCCCCATCAGGCAGGAATTTCCCATAGAGTGCAGGTATTGGACGTGATCTGGTCAACCACACCATGCAAGCATAGCCAAACTGATTCTGATGGAACCAAGTGGACCATATGCTTATGGGAGACCACCTTACACAGTTTATGCCTAACATCCTCCTGAGGGAAGGCAAACAAGGTGATTCCTGTAATGGCCCCAATCCAAATTACTAACCACTATTCCTGTATCGAACATAGGTCTGCGCAGCTGAAAGGTGGTCTGCAATCTTTGCCGTCTCCACGCTTTTGTCCTCCAAACAATAGAACTGCCCTAGTGAACTTCAATTAAATACAACCTTCGACTCCCTAAATCACCAATTTACTCTGCAGGTCCCACAGGCTAGTCACAGTGCAGCGATCTTAATATACACTTAGCTCCATGAAAGCTCTGCATGTTGAGAAAAGCAAAACAAAGCCCTGGGACAAGACACCTACAATGGAAAATAACATATGTATAATGCCAAGAAATAACACTGTCATTATGCAGCAGGCTGATATAACACGTAAATTCAAATTCATCATCATCATCATCATAATTTCTTTATTTCAGTGTATACACCATAAAAGAACAAGCACATATAAATGCAAACAATGCTAAAACAGTTAAGAAAAGCTAAAAGTCAGTATAAAAACAATTTTGAGTTAAAAATACATTTGAGATTTAGAACAGTGAGAAGGTTAATCACATAGCTTAGTCCATGGTTAAAGTTTAAGAAAATTCATCCTAGCCCATCACATGGAACTTAAAAAACGCGATACCGAGTAGACAATAAAAAGTTCAGTATTATATTTTAAGAGCCTGAATGCTTCTTTACAGTGTGTTGTGCCAAGCTTCCTACACAACTGGATCAACCATCTGTGTCTAATTTTGTGGTAGCCCTGGCAAAAGAAGAATACATGGAGTTCAGACTCCTCTTCCGCACTACACGCAGGACACCCCAATGTAATACCACTGGACCATTTGTTGGTGAAGGAACGCAGAGGGAGGCAGCCATGCCGAAACTGTACATACAGTTTCCTGGCTAGTGCCGGTCGAATTTCATCTAGGCATGGCTCAATGTTATACGTAACCTTCACTTCCAAAAATTTTGATGAAAGAGATCCAGTGGTAGAATCTTCTTGGAGTTTATTCGAGTTTGCGCCTCTATAGCTGGTAGCTAGTTGTTTACGCGGGGTTCTCAAACAGGCTGTGTCTGGATTTTCCCATAAGTCATCTCTGCCAATGGAACGGAGGCTTTCCCTAATATAAGCGAACCATGACAGCTTACCTATACCCGGGAGTCTCAAGATTTCTGTGAGCTCGGATCTATATTCGGCCAATTCAGGCTCACCCGAGGCGGCGCCAAAAAGTAAAGGTCTGCAGCCAATTTCCTCTGCGATGGGTCTCACCCCAAGATCCATACGCAGTGGAACCAGAGGGGAGCTCACCGGTAAGCCGAATAGCTGCCTAAGAAAGTTGTTCTCTGTTTTAACGATAGGGCTAAGGTGAGAATGCCCCCAGAGTTCAGCCCCATATAAGGCAGCACTCCTAAGCTGAGTTTTATAAATCTCCATGACTGGGCTTACTGGCTTGTGAAACGACTTTCTATAAAACTTGGCCAGACCACCTGCAGTCTGAGTCAATTTAAGATTAGACTTGGCTATTTGGGGCCCCCAGGCCATATTTTCAGTAAGTGTAAGGCCCAGGTAGTCAAATATAGATACCCGCTCGAGAGGGGTACCATTCATGCATGGGTTAGGGCGGGTTGATCTATTGGGGTTGAAGACCATAAATTTAGTTTTTTGGATGTTGATCTCCAGCCCCCTAGACCTGCAGAACTCACAAAACCCGTCTAAAATTCTCTGAATTCCTATAGGAGATTTGGAGAGGAGTAGAGTATCGTCTGCAAACATCATGGCCGGAATTTGCTTGTGCGCTAGTTTGGGGGCGTCTATATCCTTGAGCTCTCTCAGCGCACTTACCAGTCCATTGATGTAAATGCAGAACAGGGTAGGGGCGAGCACACATCCCCGTCTAACCCCCCTGTTAATGGGGATGGGCGGCGTGAGTTCCCCATGTTTCCCGTACCGGATTTGGGCATAATTGCCAGTATGTAACCTTCTCAGGATGTCTAAAAGATAGTAGGGTAGCCCAAGTTCTCTCAAAACCCCCCACAGGGCATCTCTGGGTACCAGATCAAATGCACTCTTGAGGTCCACAAAGACCAGATACAGGCTACCCCCTTCAGAATGTACTGATTTCCAATAAAGAAGTTGGAGCCTGAAAATCTGATCTATTGTTGAAGTTTTTCTCTGAACCCGGCCTGCAAAGGGGTCATGATCTTATATTCCTCCAGCCAGGATTGCAAACGATCTAATATAATCCTGGCAAATACTTTTGTGAAACATCGATCAAACTGATCGGTCTATAATTTGTTGGTAATAGAGGTGATCCCTTTTTGTATATCGGGAGGATCTCCGCACCAAGCCAGGTTACAGGCAGGGCCATTCCCAGTAGGATGGCGTTATAGACCACCCATACGTATGGACCCCAAATCTTGGGTTCCGCCCAAAAGAGATCCCCTGGTATCTTGTCCAGGCCTGCAGCTTTCCCGGGAACTATTCGGTTTAGGGCTTTTATGACTTCTGCCAGAGTGATCTCGGGGATAGCTATTTCAGTGATCGAGGAGTCAGATTTACTGGGGACAGGCTGCTGGCCTCCACAGCATATGAGGCATAAAGAGCCAAAAATACACTTTCCAACAAGCAGCAGCTATATCTGGCTCAATGGCCGCCTTTCCTTTGCTGCTGCCTGTGGAAATAATACTCCAAAATGTTTTCATATCTTTGGCCTCCAGGGCCAGTTTCAAACTCTCCCATTGTTCTGATTCCCAAGCCATGTTTGCAGATGCAATGGTGGTTTTATAGAGGGACCTTGCTAATTTTACTGTAGTCTTACACTTGAATTTTATGGCCTCTAACAATGCCTTTTTAGCCGTCCGACAACTACCATTAAACCATGTCTGTGTATGCTTCGTCCCACGACCCCTTGCACATACTGTCCAAAACACCTCCTCAAGCTTTATGGTGGTGGACTCAACCATTGCGACTTCTGCAAGGGATACAGCGATACCTCCTGACTTTACGAGCTCTGACATGGCCTCAAGATTGGGTATAATGGCTTTAAATAGGAGAGCCATTTTGTTGGACGTTTTTTCCAACCATGCCCACCAGACTTTCCGCCTATCATTAGTGAGTGTCGGTCTGTGATCAATAGCAGAAGCTTCAGCCAATTGATCCCCTATCGTTGGCATTGTGAGTTCAAGTATTAAAGCATTATGATCACTGTCATGGCGCGGCCTGACAGTGAAGTCCTTAACCTGGCCCCACAACCTGGTCTCTACTAAGAAATAATCTAAGATAGAGGGGTGTCCAACTCTATTGTAGGTGAATCTTCCAGGAGAATCCGAGCTGAAACAGCCGTTACAGGCTCGCAGGGAATACTTTAAGGTAAGTGCTTTTATTTGTAGAGCCAAAGGTGTTCAGGCCCTGATTGGAGAGATATTGGTCTCAGGAATGGCCCACAGCTCATCCTCCTCTGTAGCAGGTGAACCTATTAGATCTTTCATAGGTTCAAATTGGCAGTTCAGGTCACCTCCCAGCACTACAAAAGCGTTAGTCAAGCAGCCAGATAACAGACCGTCAAGTTGGTCTATGGTTGGTGATTCTTGTCCGGTCCTCACCGGCCTCGAATAGATGTTAATTAAGGCTATTTTAAACTCTGGGGTAAAGGTCAGTATAAGGCACAGAATATATGGGAGCAATGCGCCACTGGTGTGATCGTGCAACCTAAATGACATCCAACCCATGTACAGAGTCCACCTGATGGTCTACCCCGTCCCCTAGATACAGCAGGTAAATAAAATGAAACAAATCCCAAGCGAGTTGGTTCCTCTGTAGCCCAGGATTCCTGAAACATGCAAATGTCACAGGTATCCACAAACTCCCCCCAGTCAGGGCAGTCTAATTTGCTTTTGAAACCTGCCACATTCCATGATAGGACCTTAAGTTTGTTCGATACGCTATGGTTGGCAGAGGAGCCTCCCTGAACCTCGTTTTCTGGTAAGGCTTCTGGTTCCAATAACGCTGTGGGATGCTTACTCAGTGGATCTGTAGATACCAGTGAGTTAATCTCCCTAGCTGGGTTGCCTGGGGTGACTAGGGTGCCATGGGGACAAATAAGAGTGTGGGAGTGTGTAGGGGAGGAAGAATATATGTCCTGTATAGATGAGGTGGACATTGGACTGGAGGTTACTGAAAGAACTTTAGGCGATTTAGGGTAGACAACGGAGCCATGGTGGTCAGTTCCAAAGTTCAGAGTGGGGTCCTTAACGGTAGGACTAAGTGCCTTGATCTTAAGATCCTGAGCCCTTTCCACTAAGGGTTCACTCACACATGTCATCCATGGTGCCCACTCAGCCAATTCACTCCTAGAAATCTTTACATATACAAATCTCTGCCTATTCAGTGAAACACTTCTATGGGGACATTGGAGTATAAGCAGGATTTCACTGACCAGAAGCTATGTCGAATGGTACATAGTGGTTGCTTAATTGACACATCAACGTCAGCCGTTTTGCTCTAAATAACTCAATGGCAATATATCAAAAACTGAAAAGCAAACAGAAATAAATTGGAGGAAAATTCCATTTTCCTATTGATCAAATTTTCTGGGCAAAACAATAAAATGTTTCCATTCCTTGATGTGGATGAGGTGTTTTTTTAATCCGAAAATAAAGCCAGTACATGCATTAATGATGTAAGAACAGCCAATAATTGCTTTGCAGTTGCTAATCCGACCACTTAATGTAAGGGTCCATCCCTACATCACCCCTTGGCCAGAAAACAGGTTTGGTCTCATTTACCAATCCCGGAGTCACATTAGGCAGCAAATTTCAGCTATGAGAGCAGCAGCAGGGGTCAAGGGAGGATTCTGACTGGTTGGTTACACGGCTGCCTTGATGGATGCTTGGGAAGCTACATCTCAAATGGGCAATTTTGGTAGCCAAAAGGTGCCTGGGCCTCGGGCCGTGTGAAGATGAAGCACTGCCTCCCATATAACACTGTCAGCCTGCGGCTTTCAAGAGGGCGCACATGGCGGCTAACAACAAAAAGCCAAATCTGGCCAGGTCACCCAACTTGTGAGAAAGTTCACAACAAAACAAGCAATAGCTGTTTGAAGCTTTGACGGGGAGGGGGTTGGGAGTGATTCTGGGGTCCGTTATAGTATCAAGAACATGTTGTCAGTTCAGTCCCACCAAAACACACCTATTATTATTTTATTTTATAGGGGTATTTCTAAAGCACGGAGCGGCCATGGGGGTCAGTTGAGCCCCTCACATAGAATAGGGAGTGCTAGCCAGGCAACCTTAAAGACAGCATGCCAAGACGTTTAACATTCCATTCCACCTCAACCAGAAGTAACTCGGTATAAAAACTGCAAAAGCCGAGACACGTCACAAAACCTATGGACATGAAGTACAAGACCTTGTTTAGCAGACTGCCCGCAACGCAGACGTCTGCCGATCTATGTTCATGAGCAAACAGCAATGGAGCAGAAAGGCCCTTTGGCCCCACAGCCTCAAGATCAGCCAAGGGGCCAATTCACAAAATTATTTATGAGTACAAGGGGCACAGTACTACAGAAATGAGGACTCTTACGTTCTCGTACATGCCTTTGTGAATAGGCGAATGCCCTATTAGTAAAAGCGAAATGAGGGCCCAATCCTTTCAAATTGTACAAACAGCATATACATATTTCAATTTTATTCTCATTTTACACATTTTAGGGGAAAATCTAAATGGCCGGGCGTTAGGAGCACTCGTGCACGTACTCTTACACACTTATGACTCGCCCTCCTACATGCGTGCCTACTGCATCGGCGGGAGGACATATTGACAGCGGTAAGACTGTAGACTTTTGAGCCATTTTTCAAATTGTGTGACCTTTGTCAATTCACTAGATCATCTCCTAATGCTCCCGGAGCGAACAAAATCGGGAGCGCCAAGAGGCAATTCCGTGTGTAGTGCGCGCTATAAAAAATTATTTACTCACCTCGGCGCTCTGTATCTGTCCGGTCACCATTAACAAGAACACACTGGGACTTGCTGCGGCGCTCATTGTTCGAGTTGGGTCAGTACCAGGCCGCCGTGGCTCTAACTAGATCAAACATAGCAACGAAACCACGGCCCTTGGTAACGGAGGACGCCAACGGAGCACGCGAGGAGTCAAAACTACTCTTTCGCTGCGGAAAGGAGACAAGGGCTGAATCCGGCCGACGCTCCTTACGTAGAAACAAACGACGGACAAGAATGAGGCTTTCCCAACAAGCAAAAAAAAAAGAAAAGCTCGAGAAGTAGTTTTAAACAGTGTTTACGATTCTTTTGCCCATTAAGTTTCAGAGATAGTCCTGAATCGCATTATGGATGTAATTAAAGTCCATTTGCCGTCTAGCGTCAAAAATAAAAGTAGCTGATGTACGTATATACATATGTTTTATAAATATTTGATTATATGCCAAAATCCTATATCTATCACAAAATATTTGTCTGTTTACTGTAAAAGAGTTTCAAACTTGCAATATATACTGAAAAATCTATCGGACATTCATAAAACCCACCATTCTCCAAAATGGCCGCTCTGATAACACTAATCTTAACACAATGGTACAAGCGCAAACAGTTCTGAATCGCGAGACCTAGTGCATTGGAAGGGGGAGTGCGGGCGGGTGCGAGAAGGCACGAGCACGACCAGGAGTGCCTGGAGGGGGGCGGGGGCCGCCAAGAAGTCACGGACTGTGGGAGGGAGGGAGGGGGAGGGACGGGAAGAAAGTAGTCTGTGCAGTAAAGGGGCCGATAGCCATGGAAGGACACAAATGACGACATGGCTGTCATGGGGAGGGACTAACAAGCCGAAAACCAATCAGAATGCAGCATTTAGGATGTAAGCCAATCCAAAACATGGGCGTAGAGTGGGCGGAGCTTAAACAAAGCTTTCCCACTATAGTATATACTGCATGTCTCAACGAGACAGCGCAAGCGCTGCCTAGGCGAGATCTAAAAAACGAAATGTCCAGAATTCTTCGTGTAAAGTAATCTCCTGTTTTGAAGGTTCTGTCTGGTCTGCTTCCCATATCGGATTTCAGGCTGTCTGCATAGGCTGTGGATGGTGCTCGAGTGTTGATTAATAGATTTCCATAACAGAGGAAACAACTTCTATGACCGTATTAAAACGGCAGCCGGTAAGACCGCTCACTAGGTTAATGTACCTGCTGCATTGGCATATGTATTTAACCTGCAGATGAGAGACTTGAATTCCGGCATAATAGTTCAGTAGCTAAACCGCAGAGATAGGTAAATAATCTAAAGTGACAGTTTCCAACCGCAGTCACGGACCTTATCTAATCTGCCTATTCTAAACTGTAAGCATTTGTCGTACACCTATGCACATGGCTACTGGAATTAAATTATTTTAGCACACATTAATAGGGTCTGGGCAAGTTTCACCTCATTAGTGCCATTTCCACACTGAACCACAATAATAGAAGTACCTTTTGACTCATATGAGATTGAATCAGCATTTGCTATTGAAATCAGCAAACTCTGAAGCAGACGTTGGAATCTGAGGCAAGTAAAGTAAATTTGGAATCATCTGGAATCAGAGCAGCCTTAAAATCGCATAATTCCAGTGGCCATACCTACATTTCTCATGTTAAACTCTCAGCCCAGGCAGCATAGTTCAGTTTAATAATCAAACTATTGTGATGAATTACAAGTAAACTGTTGGCACCATATTCCCATCCTAGTAAAACAGTTCATGTTGTTGACAGGCCTACTTAAGTGTAGGTCGTGAATATCGAGTATGGAATATTGTTATACCTTAATATCATTGCCGTAATATTGTCGGACAAAAAAATATCTAAGTATGTAACATAACGTGTATTTGTAAAGCGCACCTTCACCCATAGGTATCTTGGCACTGAATAACAAATGTTTATTTTTACCCAACTCCTTGGAATTTATTTTATTGACCTCAGATGGATGAAAGGCTGGGTGGACCCGCCAGGATTTGAACCTGTGACCATGAGGTTGAACACAGGCACCTGCAGTGGACGCATTAGTCCACAGAGCCACCAATCCCGGCATGAATAGATTTTCTATACCCAACTTCACATATATGTACCATGGCAGTATATATATGTATATCTTTAAGGTATATAGATGTGGAGTTAAGAATAGGAAATCTATACTTCCCAAAATTCAATAACCATTCGATATTTTTGTTTTCTACACGTTGGCTGCACTAATAAGGTAGAACGCGATTTCCTACTCAATATTCCAAATTGCAAACATCTACTAAAGAGTGGGCTACAGGTTCTAATGCCAATTACAATCAGTGAAATAAACTGCTCTCTTTAGACATTTGAAAATAATTTACAGAATACAGCTTCAAATCCCAGGGAACATAGCTCAGTGATACATAAAGGCTTATTTTTCAGCAGTTATTGTGTAACTATAGCCTACATATTTCAACCCCAGTAAGAAAATGTAGGTAAATAAAGTTCTTACTATAAAGAACTCTAGTACCTAGAGGCCTTTGGGTGCTTTATAAATATACAAACACTAAAATGTGTGTGCAAAGTGCATACCACCGCTGTCAATCATGGTTAGATCAGTGGAGTAGAGAGCATGTTGCAGGAATACGAGTAACTTGCAGGTGATACAAGCCATTCACAGCAGCACAGATCAGAAGGTTAGAGCACCTGCTGCAGTTCTGCATGTAGCCTACTGGTCACAGATTTGAATTCAGGTACACCAGAGTAAGCCCCTCCGTCCGCGTGCAGGTTTCCAAAACACATAAATAAAAGGCATTTACAATGCCAATAGCTCAAACTCTCGGAAATGCGAGACCTATTGCATTGCAAATGCTTGTTATGTTGAAGCCACCCCCCCTCAACTTTGTGAAAGACTTTTGAAGACGTTACATCTTGCCTGCCTGAGAGGGGCTCTTAGTGACAATTGAGTTATTGTAGCTTTGTGACAGGCTTGGTAAGCTGTCCCTTCTGACTCAAAGAGGACATCTAGTAATTACTAGTTACGTGAGGTACGTACTATAGCCAGTGCTTAATTTGTAAAATAATAAGTGCCGGGGCTCAAAGTTTTTCGTCAAAAGCTGTGTTACCAGCGCTGTCGAACGTGCGGTTGACATTTATGTCAGCTACCAGCAAACGTTCCCTTTCCCTTTATTTTTCTTTTGCAGGATCTGTTTCATCCATGCTTTCTTCACTCGTCCCTGTTTTTCAGTCTTTCTCTTCCTCCTTCTTTACACCTTTTCTGCCGTTCTCTGTCATTCTGTCCCAGTCCCCAAAAATGACTGCTGGTGGCCACTACCTGCAACCACCGGCTCGCATTAAGCACTGGAAATGAGAGTCCAGAGGACAGTGTGGGCCTTTACTTTGGCTCTCCCTGCCTTGCTGTTTTTTCAAAAGCAAGCAGCCCTCAATATAACTACAGTCACCATTTATGCAATGAAAGCACCCACATATTGTTAATTTGTTACTAGAGCTAAACTGGACAGTGCTGTTTAAATCATGACTAGGTGATGACTAGGTGATGTTTTTGGTTATAGGTAGTCTGGAAGGAGGGAGCCTGCAGGGTAAGAAACAGAGTAAGAGCTGCAGGAATTTGGAGACAGCGAGTTAGAGTACAGAACTTGTACAACAAAGCTGCCTTTTCTGGTGTTTTTACACAATGTTGAGTTATGTAGTAGGCCGCCGCCCTTCAAAGCTCAGATTAACAACCCCAATGCATACACTTCTGATTCAGCATCTATAGTCCATGGACATCAATTCCCCAAAATGTTAGGAGCAGCAGAAGTGACATCACATGCCCTATGAGCTATGATGCACCCACAATGATATTACAAGAAATTACATAACAGAACATCAGGCCCGGTGCACTACAGGAATTGATGCCATGTGCCCTTTTACTTTGATGACACCCAGAAAGTAACACCACTGAAGAAAATTATAAACTAAAATAAGTGCAAACTTAAATGTGATAAGCATAATAAAAAAATTGCTAAACTAAATATGCCTATTTCAGTTACTAAGCGTTTACTAATGGGGGTGCTGCCATGATATGTCAGCGATACGTCAGTCACAGATCCAAGGGGCAACCAACCATGTGGCAGTCATGCTAAGCCTAATAACAGCTTCAAATGCCAGCCACATACCCAAGCCAAAATACAATTCAAAGAGTCCCTCAGGCATACATTAGTATCATTGTACACCGTTCGGAATCCCAGATGGAGCTTAGCAAGGGCAGCAGCAATGAAAGCTTCCCTCTACACACAAACAGGGAACTTAACAACACCAAGGCTTTTGAACAGGACTGGCTTGATCAGTCCACCAGCATAAGCAACATTGGTCCATAGACACTGTGCAGGCTAGGCCCTCTACCTGTGGAATAATCAGATGTGGTGCACGTGCAATAAAGAAACCCCATCAGGATCCCCTTCCTGTTCAGAATAAAGAGTTGTAGGGAGCCTTTTCAAGCAGAACTCACAGCACCTGTGTGTTTTGTCTCCCAAGAATACACATATGACCCGTGGTTTACTGTTTATACTATCTTGTGGTGTGCTTTGCGAAGTAAAATATCCGGGTCTCGCATCGTTTCGTGTGCTGAAAATCTGGAGAATACTGAAAGAATTCTCCTCGCCCTCATTCTACAGGTCCCAGTACACTGTACTGAAAAAACATAGTACATTCACAAGCCACGTGATGACTGACTAATATACCTTGGAGCGCCAGGCTCCTTTTTTTGAAATAATAATAGCGTTTTTAATTTTTCCTGCACTTTGTCTACTGCACAGCCCAGGGCATTTAACCCCAGCTGCCTCGCCTTGGTGACGACCCTTGAGTAATATAAACTCGTCTCTTACAGTAGCCCCGGCCCAAAGTACTTACCGATAGATGCATGGTTTCAATGCCGACTCGCTGCAAATCTGGTTCCCACTTAAAAACAAGCATTGGCATAGCCAATAGGTCTCGCCTTTGGGACCTTATAAGTATTTAGTTATGCAACACGGTGGGATTGTAGACAAGCAGAAAAAAGGCATGGAAGAGGGTGGCCCTCCCATGAACGGCCTTTCTGCGGTTTGTTTTACACGACATGATCATTCAACCTCTGGCCTCTCAGCTGAGTCTACCCACAGTAGTAATCAGGAGCATTCTGCCTGTGTTTAACCATGCTGTCTCTTGGCAGCCGGTTGGCAGTGATATCCCAGCGCCAAGAAGTCTTCTGGGTGACATATGTCGTTTTTAACAAGTCGCTCTAAGGTTAGGACCGCACTGCTCTCCACTGGGTACGAGGCAACGAGCGCTCACTCACGCCCACGAGACAAGGGGGCAAATGTTGACGCGTTTGATTCAGTAGTGTATGTGACCTTTGAACCACAGCCCGGAGACGCAACTAATACTGCCCCAGTCACAGAGATGGGGGTCCTGAGCCGCCTGTCGTGACTTGGGACCTTGGGTCAGTGGGCATGCCGTCAGAACAGAATTAGCAAACATTGTGTGATTGAAGGTTTTCTATATTCTACAACAAGGCGAGAGGGGTGTCTAAAAATATAAACAGGGAGAGTAAACACCTCAAGAAAAAGTGTAAGGAAATCGGGAAGGAAAAGGAAAAAATAAAAAGATTTTTTTTCTTCCTCTGTATGATGAACCACGTTGTCCTCTTTACCTTGAAAAAGTCCTAAAATGTATTTTTTTCTGCTGGTCCTTTAAGCACTTCTCACGTCCCCCGGGCCAGGATGCACAAGGCAGCGTCCAATATGTTCTGGTTAATATACGTTACGTGTTTGCGAAGAGGCGCCGGCGCCTCGTGAGACCTCAGATGTACACAGTGATTCTGCAGAGCCGAGCCATTCTGCGATTTTCAATTCTCACGGGCATCGCTCCATCAACAAACGAGGTGCCTCTTACTGGCAAAATAAATATTTTATAAGCCAAAGGTATATTACCCATTAAGAGCTATTTTATGAGAAACAGGGATTGAGGCAAAGAAAGACTGCACCTATCCGTAGTAAGAAAAAAAAAAAAAAAATCTAGAATGTTTGAGGTGCCTGTGACCTGAGATCCAATACCCCTAGATCTCCAAAATACACAAAAGTATATTCTAAATCATGAACAACATAAGGTCCAGCACTCTCAGCTAATATCAATTTTAACACATCAATTTAACAATATGTATTATATGAGTACAAAAAATGGCAATTCGGCAAAGTTGAGTCTTCAAATTCTTTATTATTGTCTTCCTTATGACATGATAAAAAAGACCGTAGCCAACGCGTTTCGTCCTCTCGGACTTCTTCAGGGCGGAACACTGTTTATCTGTAGTCAGCAATAATACAGGGTCATAGGTATATCCATCTCCTCCACGAGCAGGAAAATACAGGTTTTTGTCTGATATTTCTTATGAGAAATTCTGAAAATATTGTCTCTTCCCTTACTCAAATTATTCGAGAGTAGTATTTATTCCAAGTCAGGAGATGTCTGCATTATGTCCATGATCGTTGTAACATCAGGTGAGCGACATGGTAGCGTGAAGGTCGAGTGCGAAGAAAATACATAGCAACAACACTGTAGCAAAGAATAGTTTTCAAGCGCACAATAATGCATTGCGGCGCTCTCCGTGTCTTTGCATATGCCCCCCATTTACGTTATATTACATCAGACACCGAAGCTTGGCAATGGAAAGTAGAGAGCTGAACTGAAAATATGCAACAAACAGCGGGGCAAAAAGTAACGACAAGGGCCAGGCCAGCAGAAGCAAAAACAAGCGCGGCCGCGAAAGCGAGCGTGTTTGTTTACTTTGGAACATGAGTCGAGATCCCGATAAGGAAAGTATGCACAATGCGCGCCCTGCTCGCTCCCGAGCTCCCTAGGCCAGGGGAGTTAACCTGAAAAGAAAAGGCGGGAGATGCTGCCGTCTTTGGCCAATTGTGTGCTTTCATTTCTTGAAAGCCACACGCAAAGGCCAATTAATGTAACAACCACATGCACAAGCTTTCTCAAAGCTTTCGGAACGTGTGGAGTGATTACAAGTGGCCCTCTCCTAGAGCAGCGCATGCGCGCTGCGCTAGGCGAGACCGAATGACACGCTCGGGGCTTTAGATGTGAAGCATTGTGTCATTTGTATAATTCTCCTCCGTCTGCATTCGATGACATACAAATGGCGCAAATACAAACTTCCTCCCCGTCAGTCCCTTTGGTTTTTAGTAACCAATAGGGAGCTGCTGAAGGCCTACGTGACATGTAACAGACTTGAAGACGCCAGCCTTCTTCCGTTTCTCATTCCCAAAGGCCAGAGGGAGGGGGAAGGCGTGTTAACTGCAGAAATAAAGACGCTTCTTGGAGACCCGGCTGGCTCTTTTATTTTTAGTAAAAGTTGAAATCCAGTTAACAGTGTGCCAGACAGGGCTGCATGCCTTGATCAATCGGTGAGCATGAGAGCAGCACAGACAACGTGGAATAACTACAGTTGCCTAGACTTGTGGTGCCTTTTTGAAAAATTAACTTCATCGCTGCCACGTGAAAGAAATTTATAGCACCGGCCCTGTCAAATAAGTGCCAGGGCTGAGCACCGGAAACCACCGGCACAAATTAAGCACTGGGGCTGTGCCTGCCTTCCACAATGCTGGCTCCTGTGGTGCGTCTGATGTCCCTGGCCTACTCTGACAAAGGAAGAAGTTGTGCACTGGCAGGATGCACCCAGAACTGGTTTGGACTAGGTACAGGACCCTCTGCCTTCAGAGGACAAAGGATTTATGGGTATAAAAAGGGGGACCCAGACCCCATAACTTTAGATCACTTCTGGAACAACAAGACAAACCTTTGCCAAGGAGAAGAACCAAGCAAGCTGCAGGAGTTTGGACTGCCCCTCTGCCAGTGTGCTGTTTGCTGGGTTGGCCTGCAGTGGTTTCTTTATTGCCAAGGAAAGGAGAAGGAACTTTTAAGGAACTTTCATCATCTTGCAGAATATTTCTCCAAGGGCTTGAACTTGTGCTTGCCTCCTGCTGAAGTCTCAGGGACAAAAGACTTCACCACCAGCTCCCCTCCGAATTTCCTTGCTGGGAATTCTATCTGCAGAAGCCTGCGTGTCGCTGGGAGCTGGAAGCGCGACGCAACGAGAAGAAGCGTGTCGCTGTCGCAGCTGTTGCCGTCGCATTGCCGGAGAAGCGTGTCGCCGCCACATCACCAGAGAAGCGTGCCTTCGTCGCAGCTGCCTGCCGTCGCATCACCGGAGAAGCGTGTCTTCGTCGCAACTGCCTGCCGTCGCATCACCGGAGAAGCGTATCGCCATCGCAGCAGCCTGCCGTCGCATCACCGGAGAAGCGTGTCGCAGGGCCTGTCGCGGCTCCAAAGGTACAGAGTTTGCCGCACGCCGTCGGGCGTGCACGCATCATCTTCACATCGTCGCATCGCATCAAGGGCGCACTCTCATCGCACCGGATCGTTGCATCGCATCGAGGCGCCTGCTCGCCGCATCGCCCTCCCTGCGGACCCTTTGGTTGTTTTGCGTTACGCATCTAAGGTGCTTTTGTGAGAAACGTGTCGCATTTATCATCAACTTGAACTAAGTTACTTCTACCATCTTTAACTCTATTTTGAGCACAGTATTGTGGATTTTTGTCGTTTGTGGTCTTGTGTTAAGTCTATATAAAGAATACTTATTTTTATAAAACCTGTGTGGTGTCCATCTGTAGGGTTTTCACTGTATTACTGTATGTGTTCACAAATGTTTAACACACTGCCTCTGAGATAAGCCTGTCTGCTCGTGCCAAGCTACCAAGGGGGTGAGCAGGGGTTATCCAGTAGTGTAATCCCCTGACTTAGAAGCAAGGGTCCCTATTGTTAGGATTTCGGCAGCAGATGACCTTGTAGGAGAAATGTCGGTACCTTGATGCATGTGTACTTCCCTCGTTAGTTCACAGAGTGAGTTCTTTTGTGACGACCCCTAACTGCTATAAGAGGCCGTCTCACCCAGTTGCCAATGCTTGACTTACTATCCCTATCTAATGACCACGCCCCCTTCGAGCTCAGATTTGAGTACTTGCTCTCTGGATTGATTCCTGGTATCCGGCTTGAACTCTCCTATCCCGAGTTACCTTATCTACTTCTGCTACCCCCTAGAAGTTCTGTTCCTTCCCTGACGAGCGTGTGCGCCGCTGATCCGCTCCTCTCCCTACGGAGCCGGCCAGCGCGCCACGCCATCTTTTCCTGTCCCGCTTTCGTGAAAGCGTGTACGCCGCTGATCCGCTCCTCTCCCTACGGAGCCGACCAGCGCGCCACGCCATCTTTTCCTCTCCCGCTTTCGTGAAAGCGTGAGCGCCGCTGATCCGCTCCTTTCCCTACGGAGCCGGTCAGTAATTCTTTGAATCCCCGCTCCCCTTAACAAACTAGTGGACTCTCCCTCTTTTGAATAACCCAACGTGACCTTGAATGGTTGTGGAAGTGAGTGGTTGTGTTTGTCGTCCCTTAGTAGTTCCTTTTCTCAGTATTCCCTTACCTGCACTTCCTGGTCTTTCATCGGTTGGGCCTGGGTTATGCGCTCATAGGACGCTGAGAAATTTCAGAATATCCTGGGACTCTCTCACTGGTAAGTGAACTGCATATGTTGGGAAGTGACATGCATTAATGTTCTTGACTGCTGTTTAGTTCTTGAGGAGTAAAGCCAGTCTTATTTGTTATCTCTTTATGGTTTAGCTTCTCTGTGGAACCAGCTCCCCACTACCACGCTACCTGGTGTCATCTTTGGGGAAAGAGTGGTGGTCACTCTATGCGTTATTCCCCTTACTTTTGGTTAGCAGCGTCTTGTGAGTGAGCTACTATACCTCCTCCAGGAGTTGTTGTCTAAAGGTGGGGGGGAACTAATTTCTTTGCTCCTGTGGAATCTCACGTGGATTGGACTTCAGACCCGACAGAAAGTCAAGCCCAAGAATTATTTCCACCTGAGCAAAGATGAACACTGACGGGGCTAGCGCCCCTCTAGATCCCTCTCTCCACTCATCTTTATTAGGTCCCTCAGTAGAAGAACTTGCGGCAGTTCTAGTAGAATTGCAATCGGAGGTAGGGAGGTTAAGGTCTGAAAATCAGAGATTACAGACAGAGTTACTACAATCAAAGTCACAGAATTCACTAGACCCTAGGAACCCTGGTACCCTTCCAAAGACCCGGAAAAGTTACATTCAGCCTGCGCATTTTTCAGTTCCGTCCCATAGTCCCAATTCCTCCACAAGGGTAGATAGCAACATACCTCCTGTTCACTTTACTGTTCATACTCCCAGCCCAGTTCCACTAGCTATGCCAGAGAGGTTCAACGGAGACAGTGCTAGATTTAGCGTCTTCATGAACCAATGTCAGCTACAGTTCCTGTGTAAGGCGGCATCGTTTCCAGATGACGCTGCTAAAGTAGCCTTTGTTATATCTTATTTAGCAGGCAATGCTGCAGATTGGGCTGTTCCATTGGTAGAAAACAACGATCCATTATTATATGACTTTATGATTTTTCAGGATAAGATGAAGAGTCTTTTTCGAAACATACCTTTATGCAGGCCAGCGATAATGCTCTTCTCAATCTTAGGCAAGGATCCAAGGACCTACTTACGTATATAACTAACTTTAATAGGCTGGTAGCAGAGACGCATTGGCCTGAGGAAAAAGAACCTCTCTGTTTTATCGAGGGTTAAACGATGAACTTAAAGATTTGTTGTCTCAAATAGTAGATCCTCCCGATGACTGCTCTGCCTTCATAGATATGACGGTCAAGTTGGATCATAGACTCCATGAAAGGAAAGGGGAAAAATCACGTCTTACTCCTTCTAGATATATGATGTTAAGACCTGAAAAGAAAGAATCAAAAGACATTAAAGACGTTGCTGAGCCTATGCAGATTGGAGGACTGAGGAGTCCGCTGTCTGCAGAAGAAAAAGACAAGAGGAGAAAGAACAATCTCTGTTTATATTGCGGGAAAGGAGGACATTATGCTCGTGAGTGTCCAATCAGACCTCGTTCAGTTGCTAAGAAAATCGCAAGTAGTCATATTCCTACTTATATGGAGGAAAACTAGAAGACTTGAAGAAAGCAGAGACCAATTCTTCAAGTGTTGTCTTTTCTAAGGTCTCTACCACTAAGAAAATCTTTCCCCTAGTACCAAGACATTTTACCTTGTCCATTACTTTGGTGATATCTCCTCAATGTCGAAAGAACATGTCTATATTATTGGACTCAGGGGCCACAGGGAATTTTCTTGATATTCAGTTGGCCCGAGATGTCGGAATCCCTTTCTTATTGAAACCTCATCCTGAACCGGTGAGAGCGGTAGATGGGTCTGAGTTATCATCTGGATTGATTACCTATCAGACTCCCCGATTGTAATGGTGTGTAATAACGGACATTCAGAATCTATAGTCTTTGATCTAATAGACACCCCCAATTTCGGCGCTATCCTGGGGGTTCCCTGGCTACAAGTCCACAATCCCCAAATAGACTGGGTGACTCGAACAGTGACACTAAAATCTCATCATTGCATGATAAACTGTTACCAAGAAGCAAGTGAATGGAACAGTTCGCTTTGCTGTGCGGTACATATAATGTCCACAGTTCCTGACCTTCCGGCGCACTATGAGGAATACCTAACTGTCTTTGACGAAGTTAAAGCCTCTGCCTTACCTCCGCACAGAAGCTATGATTGTCGCATTGATTTAGTACCCGGAGCAACCTTGCCGGTTAGTCGTATTTATGCCCTAACCGCACCTGAAACTGAATACTTGCAGAAATACATCGAAGAAATGCTGGAAAAAGGGTTCATACGTCACTCCACATCTCCAGTGTCCTCACCCATCTTTTTTATTCCAAAGCGAGAAGGGGGTCTTCGAGCATGTTTGGATTATCGCGCCCTTAACAAAGTCACCATAAAGAATAAATATCCCCTACCACTTATTTCAGTTCTTTTGGATCAGGTACGAGGAGCTAAGATCTTTACCAAAATAGATCTTAGAGGAGCCTACTATTTCATTCGTATTAAACATGGAGATGAATGGAAAACAGCATTCTGTACCAAATTTGGGTTATTTGAGTACTGCGTGATGCCGTTTGGTCTTTGTAATGCTCCAGCGGCATTTCAATTTTTTGTTAACGAAATATTAAGAGAATACCTTGATGTCTTCGTGATCGTCTATATCGACGATATCCTGATTTATTCACAAACAGAACAAGATCATATTATCCACGTTACGAAAATCTTGAAAACATTGAAGGAAAACCAATTATTCGCCAAACTTGACAAGAGCACCTTCCATACCACCAGAGTGGAGTTTCTAGGATTTGTGATATCTCCTGAAGGCGTACATATGGACCCCAAAAGATAGAAGCCTTGGTTAACTGGTCTAGTCCCTGTACAGTAAAAGAGGTGCAATCTTTTATAGGCTTTGCCAATTTTTACCGCAGATTTATAGATCACTTTTCTGAATTATTAACACCCATTACTCGACTTCTGCGGAAAGGAGTACAGTTTGAATGGAATAAAGAAGCAGAACGAGCCTTCTGCATTTTAAAGGAACGATTCACTACCGCTCCTGTCATCAAACATGCTGATAATACGCAACCTTATTACGTTGAAGCAGACGCTTCTCAGTATGCGGTGGGAGGAGTTCTCTCGCAGAGAGATACTAACACAGGACGCTTGCATCCTGTTGCTTACTATTCTAAAACCCTATTGCCTGCTGAACAGAACTACACAATTGGAGAACGTGAACTATTGGCCATCAAGCTTGCCTTCCAGGAGTGGAGACACTATTTGTTAGGATCCCCACATATAGTTACCATCTACTCTGATCATAGAAACCTCCAATATTTTCGGTCAGCACGAGCACTCACTCCCCGTCAAATGAGATGGGTTTCATTCTTTAGTGAGTATGATTTCGTTATCACCTATCGCCCTGGATCTCAACATGGCAAGGCAGATGCACTCTCTCGACTTGGTCCAGAGAAGTTGCCTCTCCTGAATGTTATCCCCCTTTTTTCTGACAAAAAGATTATAGGGGTAGAATGCCATGGGGAAGTCACTCCCTTGGGGTTTATAGACAAACTAAAAGAATACTACCGTACCATCCCTTCTGAAGAATGGGAAAAAGATCCCCTGAATCAGATCAGAGACCAGCTGTATTATCACGAAAACAAATTATACATACCAACTGTTGCATTGCAAAAACAACTATTGCTCTGGTGCCACAATAGCTCATTGGCCGGACATCCAGGGAGTAGCAAAACCCTCAAGATCTGTCAGAGATGGTTTTGGTGGGAAGAAATGGCCAAAGATGTTATAGCCTTTGTCAATTCATGTTCCACCTGTGCTCGACAAAAAGCCTCACATTGTGCTCCGGCCGGGTTATTGAGAACCACTGCCATTCCCCCTTCCCCCTGGCATTCCATTAGCATGGATTTCATTACAGATCTCCCGAGAAGTCAGGGATACAATACCATCTTTGTAGTGGTAGATATGTTAACCAAGATGGCCCATTTTGTCCCTCTAAAAAACTTACCCTCATCCAAAGAATTAGTGCATATTTTTCTAGAACATGTAATCAGATTACATGGTCTTCCTTCGATAATCATTTCAGACAGAAGGGCCCAATTTGTGTCCAAATTTTGGCAAGGCATGTGTAAGACACTGGGTATAGATCACAGACTCTCCACAGCTTATCATCCCCAAACCGATGGTCAAACCGAAAGAACGAACCAGACTTTAGAACAGTATTTACGTTGTCTGTTAGCCACAATCACAAGTGACTGGTCCCGAGCTCTCCCTATGGCTGAATTTGCCTATAACAATTCCACACATTCTTCTACTGGTGTGTCTCCTTTCTTTTTACACTAGCACAACACCCTAAATTCCTGCCTATTTCTCTTCCCTCAGAATTAGAGAGCATCCCTGCTCTTAAAGATCATCACGAAGTTCTTTTGTCCAACTGGGACAACGCAAAAAAAGAATTACAACGAGCCAAGGAAGCCATGAAACTACAGGCTGATAAACACAGACGTCCTGAACCTGCTTATCAAGTAGGAGACAAGGTGTGGTTATCAACTAGAAATCTGAGATTGAGAGGCTCTAAAAATTACAACCTAGATACATAGGTCCTTATCTGGTAAAGAGAGTAATAACACCTGTTACAGTACACCTGCAGTTGCCAGACGACATGCAAATACACCCTGTATTTCATTGCTCCTTAGTCAAAAGATACATACCCCCTCTAGTCCCTGAGAAACCACCTCCCCCAATAATCATAGAGGGTGAAGAGGAATATGAAGTGAACAGGATTTTAGATTCCCGCAAACACAGAGGTAAAATACAGTATCTCATTGATTGGGTAGGCTATGCCCCAGAGGATAGGTCCTGGGAACCAGCTGAAAATATTCATGCCCCTGTTTTGATTCGCAGATTCCATGCACTCCATCCTTCAAAACCTCGCCCCAGGAATAGGCCTTTGGGTGGGAGAACTGTTAGGATTTCGGCAGCAGATGACCTTGTAGGAGAAATGTCGGTACCTTGATGCATGTGTACTTCCCTCGTTAGTTCACAGAGTGAGTTCTTTTGTGACGACCCCTAACTGCTATAAGAGGCCGTCTCACCCAGTTGCCAATGCTTGACTTACTATCCCTATCTAGTGACCACGCCCCCTTCGAGCTCAGATTTGAGTACTTGCTCTCTGGATTGATTCCTGGTATCCGGCTTGAACTCTCCTATCCCGAGTTACCTTATCTACTTCTGCTACCCCCTAGAAGTTCTGTTCCTTCCCTGACGAGCGTGTGCCCCACTGATCCGCTCCTCTCCCCACGGAGCCGGCCAGCGCGCCACGCCTTCCATTGCTGACCTGCCTTCGGGAAGCGTGTGCGCCGCTGATCCGCTCCTCTCCCTACGGAGCCGGCCAGCGCGCCACGCCATCTTTTCCTGTCCCGCTTTCGTGAAAGCGTGTACGCCGCTGATCCGCTCCTCTCCCTACGGAGCCGGCCAGCGCGCCACGCCATCTTTTCCTCTCCCGCTTTCGTGAAAGCGTGAGCGCCGCTGATCCGCTCCTTTCCCTACGGAGCCGGTCAGTAATTCTTTGAATCCCGCTCCCCTTAACAAACTAGTGGACTCTCCCTCTTTTGAATAACCCAACGTGACCTTGAATGGTTGTGGAAGTGAGTGGTTGTGTTTGTCGTCCCTTAGTAGTTCCTTTTCTCAGTATTCCCTTACCTGCACTTCCTGGTCTTTCATCGGTTGGGCCTGGGTTATGCGCTCATAGGACGCTGAGAAATTTCAGAATATCCTGGGACTCTCTCACTGGTAAGTGAACTGCATATGTTGGGAAGTGACATGCATTAATGTTCTTGACTGCTGTTTAGTTCTTGAGGAGTAAAGCCAGTCTTATTTGTTATCTCTTTATGGTTTAGCTTCTCTGTGGAACCAGCTCCCCACTACCACGCTACCTGGTGTCATCTTTGGGGAAAGAGTGGTGGTCACTCTATGCGTTATTCCCCTTACTTTTGGTTAGCAGCGTCTTGTGAGTGAGTTACTATACCTCCTCCAGGAGTTGTTGTCTAAAGGTGGGGGGGAACTAATTTCTTTGCTCCTGTGGAATCTCACGTGGATTGGACTTCAGACCCGACACCTATTTGGTCAAAGGTGTATATCATTGCCAACTAGAGACCCCCAGTTCTAACACTGCCCATAGGGCTAGCTAGGGCCTACCTTAGGGGTGACTGACATGTAGTAAAAGGGGGGTCACAGACATGGCACACACTTTAGGTGCCACGTCACAGCGGCAGTAACACTGCGCGCACAGGCCCTGCAATGGCAGAGGCCTGGGATAGGTTTGAAAGGCTACTTTGGTGGGTGGCGCAATCAGCGCTGCAAGCCCACCAGTAGCATTTAATTTACCAGCCCCGGGTATATGAGATACCACTTTACAAGGGACTGACAGGTAAATTAAATAGGCCAAACAGGTGTAGACCAATCTTACCATAAGTAACACAGAGAGCACACACACTTTACACTGGACAGCAGTGCTAAAGTGCCCAGAGTCCTAGAACCACCAACACCATGTCAGAAAAAAGGCTAGGAGAAAGGCAAAAAGTTCAGGGATGACCCTGCAAAAAGGGCCAAGTCCAACAGGGGCCTACCTTTTTATAAAATCTACCTAATAATTATGCCCTTGTAGAAACACTGTTGATATCTACACAACCTTAGGGTTCCCAACAGAGGAAGGGTGGGTAGGGGAGATGCCGAAGATGGATTTGAAGTACTGCCAGCAACTGCAGGATTAATTTTGCATATTTTTATTCCATTGGAGGTGTCATTCCTGAGCTCATCTTTGTCTTGACAAATAGTTCATGTTTTTCAAATCTATCTTTTACTGCACCAAATGCTTTTTTGCAAATATAAGTCTACGGTCACTTTTTTAGCTTCATTCTTGTTATCATAGTGAAGATAAATTTACATTGCTTTCTGCCATGGCAATAATTGCAAAACGACAAGCAGCAATGGAAACCAAAATGACATAGCTACTAAGTCCAGTATTTCAGAGGCTGAGCAGAACGTTCAAGCTCCTTTTTTTAATTACCGAGATACATACAAGAACTTCAAAAGTGGCCCCCGTCAAATTCCAATCTAATACATTGATAGTACCCTTAGAGACATGATGGCGCCCAAGCCGGTAATTCCTGTGAGGCTGTAGACTTAAGGTTGTTGCTCAATACTCTCTCCATCTGGCTTCTAAAGGTTTGGGAAACCCTGCCCTAAGCACTGGCTTTGCCAGGCTAAAGCCTCCAGTGTGATCATGTGATTAAGCTAAACAAACATGGAGGGGCAGTGTCAACAGGCGTTCAGGATCTGGCAGTCCTGTGCTGGTCCCTCAGCATCCCCCACACATTTGACACTTTGTCAGGGCATGAGGCACAGATGAAAAATAGGTAGAAGTCAGTTACCAGTTGTGTAGGGAGCTCTGAATTTTAGAGTCACATGCCAGCTCATCAGCATCCACACTCAGTTTTGCCAACTCCTCTGAAGTTGTATTGTTTTTCTTCTCTGCGTGTTTGGTAATGGGTTCTTCATCCTGATAACTGACACAATCAACATTCATTTCATTTGCAAGCTTTTCACTTGTGTGTTTTTTTGCTGATGGATCTTTAGTTTTGAACATTCTTTGTAGCTTTTTCCACATTCACTGCACTTATATGGCTTTTCTCCTGTGTGTGTAAGCTGATGGACTAGTAGATGGCTTGACTGATAAAACCTCTTTCCACATTCAGTGCATGTATATGGTTTTCCTCCTGTGTGTCTTCTTTGATGTTTCTTTAGGTGTAATAACTGGATAAAGTTCTTCTCACATTTGTTGCAGCTGTATATCTTTTCTCCTGAGTGTGTTATCTGATGTACCCATAAGGCTGATGAGCTGAAGTAGGACTTTTCACATTCACTGCACCTGTAGGGATTTTCTTCTGTATGCATTTTCAGGTGGTGCCTTAGTTCTTTTGATTCACTAAAACATTTCCCACAATCTGTGCATGTGTATGGTTTTTCACCTGTGTGTGTTCGCTGATGTTTCCTTAAGACTGATTGTTGATTAAAGCCTTTACCACATTCACTACACTTGTATGGCCTTTCTCCTGTATGTATTCTCTGATTGCGCCTTAGATCTGATACTGATTAAAACTCTTTCCACACTCGCTACATGTGTGTGGTTTTTCTCCTGTGTGAGTTCGCATATGATACTTTAACTGTGATGATTGATTAAAACTCCTCCCACATTCCCTGCACATGTATGTTCTTTCACCTGTGTGTGTTCTTTGATGGCGCCCTAGGTCTGATGGTTTATTAAAGCCTTTCCCACATTCACTGCATGTATATGGTTTTTCCCCTGTGTGTGTTCGCTGATGGACCAGTAGATGGTATGACTGGTTAAAGCTGCTCAAACATTCACTGCACCTGTATGGTTTTTCTACTGTGTGTGTTTGCTGATGACGCTTTAGTTTTGATGCGAGGCTAAAGCTTTTCTCACTTTCACTGCAGGTGTGTGTTTGTTCTTTCATGGATCGTGTCTCTTGATAAGGTATGTTTTTACACACATCCCATGTTGGGGTTTGCTGTTGGACCATCATGGTTGATGGATTATATTTAGGGTATGTCCTTTTTAATTAACAAAAAGGCTGAATGATGCCCATACCTCTTACCACACTCATGACTTGTGCAAGGCTCCTCTGGCGATGGTTGTAATTTGAAATAGGGTTAGGATAGTGTGCACACATGCTTGACTTAGCTTCATTCTTGTGGCAGTGCATGCTTTGATAATATTCTGCAAAGTGTATAGGGAACCCAATCATTTTTTAACCTTCAGTTATCAAATTTACAAATCTTATTTTCTACACCTTTAAAATATTTAACTAGTTGCTACTGTTCAGTCAAAAAAGGATTTACGGTGCACAAAGGAAAATCAGTTGTTATCATTTTAGAAAAATATGCATTGCTGCTCCGACTGCATACCAGTCTCAGACAAAGGTTTGTGTGTGGCACGTTTTGAAACACGACTTGTTGTCCCAGTGCTGTGGCTCCCAGTGCTGTGGCCTGTGCTTCATTTTGTAAAGGACTCTATATCCGCATAAGTGCTGTTGCCTGGTTCGTACATGGTGCATCTGTGAGATCCCTTGTTTCTTACCAGTTTTTCCTTTTGCCGAAAATAATGCAGGAAGATGCTATGTATGCTTCTTCATGATAATTGATGTGTCCAATTTTACAGTAGTTTCTTGATTAGTCATCATTGTATTAAGAATTCAAGGGTTCACTCTCTGTTGAATAAAAGGAGGTTTCAAATCATTAATAGTATAGTTAACAAACTGAATAAAGACTTACATTTTAATTAAATTGCATAATGCTTCTATTAGAATTAAAAAACATGAAATCTCACAAAAAGCTTTAAACAGCTGGCAATTAAATCTCAGTTTTAGCACCTTAAAAATAAGCAAGGAATATTGATACATTTTATTCTTCTATGGGGCAGGTCCAGTAGAAGTAACTGCACTTGCTGACGAGAGTGGGCAAGTTAACATGCCTACTGGTCTGAGAAGCGTGGTGCAGCTTGCGGTACAACTCTAACAAAGTTGCCAGCATTTTCAGAAACTGCTGCATGTGGGTCAGCCCCCAAAATGTATTTCTAGACAAGAAACAGTCAAGCAGCAGAGCACATGGAGACAGAGGATAGCCCTGTCTGCTCTAAGGCTGCGGAGATGTCACTGATGTGCAGCAGTCCTTCTCACCAATGCCATCAAGTCCAGTGAGCAGGTACCTCTGCCTAGAGGCCATAGTAGGGGGCTGCAAGAGATTCTAAGAAGGGATTTATTACAGGGGAACAATAAGGTGGGAGATAGAGGAAACAGTGAAAGATGCAGCAGAGCCACAGCAACAAGGAGTTCCCTTTTATCAACTCCCCTACTTATTTTTCTGGTAGTACGTTCTGGTAGCACAATGGGCCTCTTTTACAAACATCAACACTCCTTGTGTGTATTCTTGTATGATGACTAATAGATCTGCAAACACTCTGTTGAACCTAAATCTCTCCATTCCTGCTATTCCCAGCTCATAAACCAGCTCCTAGGATACCCAGCACAAGAGGCCTAAAGACACCGGGACTGACTCAGATCCTCTTTTTCACTTCCAACTCCCAAGAAAGTCGCTCTGCATCCCAAGACTGAATTTCAGACAAAAATAAGCTACATGCTTAGAAAATTTACCACTAAGTAAGATGAGCAGGCCTGAGAAACATTCACTGAGCAGCAAATTTACCAAGCCCAGAAAATCTCTGCAAACGAGAGGAAATTGAAATGATACTGGGGCATATTCAGAATGTGTGAAAAAAATGGGGTGTAGGGACGACTGTGCTCAAAGAC
Organism: Calotriton arnoldi; assembly: GCA_963921515.1. Lineage (NCBI taxonomy): Eukaryota > Metazoa > Chordata > Amphibia > Caudata > Salamandridae > Calotriton > Calotriton arnoldi. Next base: position 138,688 of record CAWUFW010007756.1, on the reverse strand, counting down.
TAAGTAAATCTGCTCCAGCAAGGAAGCTTGAGATGGATGTTTGGCCCTTAAAGCAGAAGCGTGGAAACTGGAGGTACATACGCCTAAGACATCTCAAACTACCAGACACAGGGGTATGGTAGAATTGTGCATAGACTTCAGCTTCAACTAGATGAGGAATGAAGAGCCTTGAGAGAAGTAAGCACCTTTTCTCCAATTCTTCAACACTTGTCAGAATTGATAAAAATTCCTTGAGTCCATCCCTTTGGGGTACACCCGTCTTGCTCCCACCTTTAGCGCACTTACGCTTGCAGAGATAAATAAAAGCTATAAAGCATTTGGGGCTGCAATGTCATAAGAAACTCTGTGGCAAAAGATATCTGACTTCAAATGGATGGAACAGATGGTGGTGGCACTGTTGGTCAAGTAAGCGAGATCTTGTTAAGAAAATTTTAGTAATCTGGGCAGCTACCATGGATTTAAATAGGACTGAGCCATAAACTCCAGTGTGAGGATTTCCTTGTAGTGGTTGGGAGCGGAGATGTTTTCGGGACCTGCGGACCAAAGAAGATTTCTTGGTTTGTTAGTTACAACACTTGGATTGGAGGATAAGAAGGAAGTCTCAAGAGAATCACGAATCCGGTAGGGGTGTATTGAGCCTTCAGTTATTTGGACAATGCAGATTTTTTAAGAAATGAAAACTGGTGAAATCTGTAAAAAGAAATATAAAACAACTAATCTTGGCAAAATGCTTGACAATGATTGTATCAGTGCTCGGCCTCATCATATGTGAAAATATTGTGTATGCATTAGTCAATTGGAAATGAAGTGTGACCCGTCTGTGAAGTAACGGAGTGATACTGGGGCATAATTACTCGTTGTTCGAAAGTCACGAGTAGGAAAAGAGTGAGACAAGAAATCTGAGAGAAAAGAGTGAGGAATGAATAGGCAATAATTGTAAATCACTATAAGGAGAAAATATTAGTTTAGAAAAAGACATCAAGTTCAAAGGGCAAAGACTGGTATAAATAAATGCTGTTCTAACCCCATGTGTAAAGATCAGGTTTAATTTCAATGGGTTTAGATGTATATAGTTTAGCTGTTAGATTTCATTGAAACCTGTGACAACCTCTTGTTCCGGAACTCCTTCCCCGCTGTATCCTCCCTAAATTCCCTCCCCTCGACTACCCATACCGATATCCAGATTCAGTATTCTCGAAGATTGGCTTCTGGAACATATGGTTTCAGAGGATACATACCCGTGACAATCCCCCATGGGGCTCAAAAGCCAAATCACAGGTCTAAAACAATATATAGAAGCCCTACCAGGTGTGTCCAAAGAAATATGATAAGATTGGATTGATACATTTACAACTTATCTATATTCATTAAAATATTCACTGATTGGATGATATTGGATGAGCAATGTATATAGGTCTTAAGAATGATTCTTTAAAGAATTATTTTAGTGAATTTCTATTGTCTGTACCGGTTAACTGAGGGAAGACTGGGTTACCCTATTGTGGTTATACTACAAAGAAAAACATCACAGAAATATCACCCAATACCCCCAGGTACTGCATATCCATTTACCTCAAAAGCAAGGGCCTCTATGCCCAAGGTGATACAAAGAAATCTTTCTGAGAGAGCTGCAAAAAATGGGTCATCACTCCCAGGACAGAAAATGATTTGCATTCATTTAGCAGCATCTTCTTGTACATTACAAAACCAACCATACTGTGTCCTAATATCACAGGCTTTCAGCCTTTGGCCTTTTCATTAAGAACAAAAAATAATTCATTTTTGTGTTTGAAATTCTTGGTTTTCTGGTTTATTACGCTTTAAGTACCAAATGTATTAACAACTGTTCTGCATTTTATGTTTTTTTGATACAACATTGGTGTTCAAATTGACCCATTTTATAGAAATCTGAAACCTCATAGCAACTAATTTGTTGGAGTAGTTAGCACAAAATTCTACATACATCTGAGGATGGGCAGCCAAGAATTTCACTCATTCGTATTGTGGAAATGAGTGTGCAATTAATACAACTTTCCACAACAGACTCCTCGAAACACAAATGTGCACTACTAATAGGGTCTCCATCAGCATGGAGCACAGCACAGCTGAAGCCAGCAGCTTGCCCAGAGTGCCAAAGCCGGAGAAAACCTCCATATTAAAGCCACAGCTAATATCATAGTCAGTGTACCAAAGCAGAGACCAGCCTTCTTACCATGGGTTGGACTTGGCCCTTTGTGCAGGGTCACCCCTAAACTTTTTGCCTTTTTCTCTGACATGGTGTTGGTGGTTTTAGGCCTCTGGGCACTTTAGCACTGTGGTCCAGTGTAAAGTGCGTGCGCTCTCTGTGTACATTTGGTAAGGTTGGCCTGCCCTCCCATAGGAATGCATTGGGGATTCCCTGATAAGTGTGTCAGTGGTACTTCCTGGGATGAGAGGAGCAGCGTGGTCGAGTTTAGTATGTATGAAATTGTAATAATAAATGCTGCGCAATGGTGTGCGCAGATTTATTATGACTATTTGAGAAATGCCACTTTTAGAAGTTGGCATTTCTGTGTGCTATGTGCCTGCCTGCCTGATGTGAATTGCATGTCTGGCTTTTGAGTGACAGGGACTGGGAGGTGTGTGTGGCTCCAGGAGGGGCAGGGTGAGTCAGCGCTAGGCTGAATGGGACATCTGCAGTGGGAGTAGTGGGAGGAGTAATCCCCGGACCCTGAATAGGACTGTGCCCAGCCTGTACAATGCTGGCTCCACCCCCTGTGGTGTGTCTGATCACCTAGCCCCCACCTGACAAAGGGGAAGAGGAGCTTGGAAAACAAAGTGCTCCAAATCCCCCCTGAACCAGTTGCATCTGGTTCCCCCCAAACCCTACACTGCAGACAAAGAGAATCTGGGTATAAATGTAGGGGCTGTGACCCTATGAAATTGTTCTGCTCTATGCTTGTTCCTGAACCTGCGGGGGCGTGCTGCTGCTGGGGCCCAGGAGGGACCGCCATGAGGGCTTGCCTCCCTGGGCCCAGCATGGCCCCCTTGATCCCTAAGGACCTTCAGGACTTTCGCTGCATCTAGCGCCTTGTGAGCGCTATATTTTAATCAGGAGGAGCGCGTGGGCTGCGCAGCGCGGAGCTGCCGCCCTTTCAGAGGGAATCCCGATGTAGGGATTCCCCCGCATTGCCGCTGTGATTAGCGGGTGCCCACCCCGCGTTTGTGCTTCTTACGAGCGGGAGCCTACCCTGCTTTATGGATATCTTGATGGCGGGTGCCCACCCCGCGTTTGGAGTTGTTGGCGGGTGTCCACCCCGCTTGATGAGTATTTAAGTTGCGGGTGCTCACCCCTCGTTCAGCTACGGAGAATCACCGCCGCGGCCCGGCGCGACCAGGAAGTCAGGCGGCCTTGCTTGACTGTGGGCGGGGCGTAAGGCGGAAGCTGAGGCCGGAGAGGAAGTCCCGCCGCCGGAGATCCGTCCAGATCCTTGCAGGCTCCGCCGTGAAGTCCCGGTCCCAGAAGGGGGACCGGGCGAAGAGAGGAGTCCGGAGCAGAGAGTCCGGTGAGTGGAGCTGGTGGGGAGGTGGTGTGTGTCGAGGCACGCTATCGGTGCCTGCCACCGCAGTTGCTCCCCCGAGGCACAGAGGTGCCAGAGCCTCTTTGAGTATTCACAGCGGTACCACCGTGGCGGACCGCTGCAACGATGGGGCCAATTTTAGTTAGAGAGCCCCAGTGGGGCCCCGAGGGCACAGTCGGGCCAGGGCCCATTTACTTTGTCCACAGCTGCCCCGCCTGACAGAGGGCAGCTGCAACGTTTCGCGCATTGTTGTGTAGAGAGCCCCAGAGAAGGGCCTCTCTGTTTATTTCCCAGTTGCGCCGCCGTAGCGGGCAACTGCAACGTTTGGCGCACATTTATTCAATAGAGTCCCAGTCGGGCTCTCAGGGCACAGTCAGTGCCAGTGCCTAATTTTTCTGCTTCACAGCTGCACGGCAATTAGCGGCAGCTGCAACGTTTAGGCCAACATTTCTTTGGGGGCATTTTGAATGAGACAGGAGTGAGATACACTCCTCTGCCCCAGCGCAATTGCGCACTTGTGGATTCTGCTGCATTGGCAGTTGCCCTGACATTATGGACATAGGGCATTTGAGCCCTCTGAGAAGGCCAGTTGGCCAGGGGGGCTGTTAGGCTAATAGGGCGCCAGGCCCTAATGTGATCTATGTGGTGCGCAGGAAATGTGATTCATGTACTGTGATTTATGCACCGTGATTTATGCCTCTAATGTGGTTTATGTGTATGAGGTTTTGCATACTGTGGTTTATGCTTGTGAGGTTATTCTCTACTGTGAGTTATGCTTAGGAGGTTATGGTCTAATGCGTTTAGGCTTATGAGGTTGGCGCATAATGTATTTTACGCCTGATGTGATACTGTGCATAATATGAGTTATGTTGCAGGATAATGCCGAGTACAGTGTTTGCCAGTAATTACTGGTTGTGTTCTACGTTTGTTATATGTTCTACATTTACTATCTTTACTAAGTGATGGTTCTGACAGTGGCCCAATTGGCCCTGTCAGGTGTATATAATCCCTGTAAATACTGCCTAGTGCCAGTTGGCACAGTGTATATTGTGTGATTACTATTCTAATGTGTTTATGGTAATACAAAGGCTATTTTTGATATAACCTTGTGTGGAGTTCCTTTTGTGGTGTGCCTGGTATGTTGTTGCTGTGTATGTGTGTGGCGCAAACGCTTTACACATTGCCTCCGGGATAGGCCTGACTGCTCGTGCCAAGCTACCAAGGGGGTGAGCAGGGGTTATCTTCGGCGTGTAACTCCCTTGCCCTGACTAGAGTGGTGGTCTCTGCCTGGCTTTGGCGCAAGCCTTAGCCAACCAGAGATCCCATTTCTAACACCATGTGTGGGAAAACTGAGGCCAGACCTCTGACGAGAATACCAACCAGAGGCCAGATTCATGACTGGAGCATCAACACTTGAGCCAGTCTTCTGACCAGGGCACTGAGCTGAAGTCAGCTTCATGGCTGAAGCATCAATGTTGGAGATAGCTTTCTAACCAGTGTAGTAAAGCTCGAGCCCACCCAAAGCTCAGTGTAACAAACTTGGCACAGCCTCCTGGCCGGAGTACCAAAACTGGGGGAATACTCCTGACCCGATTACTAAAGCTGTAGTAGCCTGTAATCAGACCAGAGGACTAAAGCTAGGGCCAGCCTCCTGATCAAGGTACCACAGCTATGGCCACACATCTTATCGGAGTACCACACTGAGTACTGTCCTGGACCACCTTCCAGCACAGTGAACCAAAGCAAGAGCCATCCTTCTGCCCCATGGATCAAAGCTCCCGAACTGAGTATTAAAGCTGGGTTCAGCCTCTTTCTCTGAGTACTGATGGTGAATGCAGCCTCCTAAACAGAATATTAAAGCTAGAGACAGTCTCTTGCCTCGAACACCAAGGCTTTGGACAGCCTCCTACGCTACAGTCAAGCTAGGCCCTCCTCATGACCGAAGGAGAATTCTGTGGCAAAGGATCCTGTGCACAAGGTACAACTCGCCTGGTTTTTCAAGCATAAATATAACTGAAAAATATTGTTAGGTCTTGGCTCTTGACGGCGCGCATGCGCTGTCTCAAACCGAGACATGCTGTATCTACATCTGGGGTTACAGGCCGCCCATAGTCTTCCCATTGCTTTGCACCACCGTCGCTCTATTTTCCCTTTTTGAGTTTTATATAGCGCGAACTAAGACCCGAGACATCGGGTATCAGAGCGCTTTACATGAGCAGCAGTTTCGTTACATGAGGACACATTCATATTTGTTAGGCGCGGGGAGATTAAGTGATTTGCCCAGAATCACAGGATGTTGAGCGTTGTTGCTGAGACTCGAACCCGGTTCCCCAGCTTCGAGGTCAACCGCTCTAGCCGTAAGGCTACATCCTCTCCCCATTTGGGAAGGGCATGCATAGGTCATGCCTCTTCCGGTGTTTAGCCCTCCCCGAGTGAACCGCCCACCTACGATATAACTCTGCAGCGACCAATGTTATTCATTGTTTCGGGACTGATTTATTATTTATTTTTAAAACTGGGTGACCTGTCCCGCGACACTTTAGGAGTGCTGGTGTAATAATTAGCGCTGTGCGCTGATTTTATTATTTTAAAAAAATCTTGTGCGCTGGCTGAACCACCAGTAGCCACCGAACAGCTGCTCCTCTGCTGTTCTCTTGCTTCGTTTTCGATCAGTTCTGTGTGCTCCCGTTCTTGTTCTCGTCCTCTTCTAGTGCACGGTTCTCCCTATGGCTTCCTCTTTTCGTGTTCCTCTTCGTCTGCTCCTACTCTTGCGAGTGCTTCGTCTGCTCCTCCTCTCCCCTGTTCTCCCCTTATGGCGCTCCTCTCCCCTTCTTGTACTCTTCACTGTGCTCTTCCTTTTGTACTGCTCGCACGTCCTGCTCTGCCCCTCTCCCCTCCCCCTCAGTCCTCAGTGAAGCAGCGAGGCGCTCCGAGGAGAGGCTGTAGCGCTTATATTGCTTGGATTCACCTTCAAAAGGCTTCCGGAGCCGTCAGCAGCCGGAGCCTTTCACATCATAATCTCTCTGAATAAGTTATTATGGAGAAGGGTCGCCTCTTGGGACTCTGCTTTCTCCCCAATCAGGATTAGAGTGGAAACAAACACTTCGACCAGCACTGGCTGGTGGCCCCCAGCCTCGGCTGCTGGCAAGCAGTGGCTAGGGCTTTTTTTTTTGCAGACTTATATTGCGCGAACTCGACCCGAAGGTATTGGAGCGCTTTACATGAGCACTAGTTACGTTACACAAGGACACATTCATTTTTAGGTCTCGCCTAAGCAGCGCGCATGCGCTACATAGGCAAAAAGACCTTTTGCAATCGATTCGGCTTTTCAGCCAAAAACGTGCACGCGTTCCATTGCCTTCAATGGCAACACGTGCACGTTTGGCGATTCACTTGCGGGAGCGAGCAGCTGGTGCCATATGGTAGCAATTATCGCTCCTGGCGCTGCTCGCTCCCGCAAGGGAATCGCACTCCCCCCACCCCTCCCACTTCTTTAACGCGAGTACTGTTTCACTTTCGCTGCCGCGGCCGCACTTGTGTTTCAGTGCTTGTTTTGATAGATCACAGATGCCTCACTCGTTCCATGCTCTATGCAGTCAGACTCTGTGTTTATTTATGACAGGCTGTCCACTTATAGGTGATTTCAATATTTCCTGGGACCTAAAGAGGATGAGCTGTAGATTGCTTCTGAGTTGCCGTTCCCAGATGACGGAGATAATATTGCTGTCTTGGTGCTTGATACTTAGTGTTTCTTGGTCAGTGCTCTCTGTTTGTGCAGTTCTTCCATTAGGGCAGTTTTCTCCAGGCCTCAGAAGGGGCTGTTTGCGGGGCTATTGCAGGAGGCTGGAGAAGGGTAGCAGCAGGCAGCTACAAGCAGGGAGCAGCGGGGCAGCAAGCCACCCCACAACCTGGAGTGGCCGCTTCTACCACTCACCGCTTTCACCTCTCTAGCAGCGGTACCCTACTGGCCACAGCACGAGGATGCTTGTTCTTTCTCAATTTGCTGCTTGCTTACCTGCCGTAGTACCACCCTCTGGCCCAGCCCAGTACCGGACTGTCGCGCTCTCCTCGGGCTCTTTGCTCAGTGCTCTTGCCCCCCCCCTCCCAACTCACAGCTTCCTGCTCACCGCTCTCACCCACTCTTGACCCCTCAGGCCGGCCGTGTCTGAAGATCCGCGGGGTAGATGGCCAAAATAAATGGTGGAATAGTAGAATGAGCGGTCGTCGGGCCGTAGGAGGGTGACCATCCCCGCAGCAAGAGCAAGGCTGCCAGAACTCAACTCCAGGGAGTAGTGTAGCGGTGTACCGTCGTCCGTGGGGAAGGCGGGCAGGCAAGTGGGGAAGTGGGGGTGTGGGACAAGTAGAAGGAGGCAGGATGGTGCCCCGGTCAGCCGCGGCCGTTAGCTGCGCGCTGCAACCCGCAGCGTTCCAATGACCTCCTCCGACAGCGCTCGTGCATGCGTAACGTAATGTAATCTGCCAGCCTCCTGTACTAGCTGTATGTTTTTTCCTGTGATTATAGAATGGATTTTTGCTCTAGGATTTGGAGTCTGGCAAAACCATTTTGGGGGCATGATTATTGTGTGTTTTATAACATGTATGTATACTTTGCCCTAAAATGCTTTTTTGTCTTTTCCAGTGGATGTTGCGAACTCCGAAGAGCGTGAGACTTCTCTGTCCACTCACACCATGGGGCCAGACAGGCAGTGGGAGCAGCTGGATGGTAAAATAAAGCAAACTATTATTTTATTGTTAATTATTTTCCGGATAGCGTGGTAACAAATAATTCCAGATTTGTTTTGAATAGAAAAGCTTTCTGGCACATTGACTGAACATGTGGATTTATCTACCCTGTAAACAGGAGCGTGGATTAGGCTTATCCATCAGAATATGCTTACTTTCTTGGTTCTTGTATTCTTTTTAAAAGTGTCAGTTTTTTTCTAGACCTTTAATTGATTCAAAAGAGGGGTGTACGTGTTGCTCCTGTGTAACTGGAGATCTGTCGTTTTGAACTTAGGCATTCTTTCATTGTGGGTGGCACCCTGCTTTAGCTGCCTTACTACTTTACTCCCTTCGTCTAAAGTCTTTCTTCCGTCTGAAAAGAGTCATTTTGGTTTTCCTCCTGTTCCCCTTGTTGAGCCCTCTCGGTACAAGTCTCATTTCCAATGTTTCATTTGTAAAACGAATGCAGTGCTTAACCCCTTCGGTGCTCATGACGAGCTCAGCTCGTCATGCTGCGCAGTGCTCGTGTGCGCATGACGAGCTGAGCTCGTCATGAACCCGCCCGCTTAATGAAACGCCCCGCACAGGGCGAAAATCGGCCGCGCACCGAAGGGGTTAAACCTCAGCTCCGAAGTTGGCCGGTGCTATAAAATGTCAGTACACTGAATACCAAGGCCTCTTGAATCCACTGCCAGACACCCCTTGCCCCTTTATATCACTCTTGCAGGTTCCTGCTTTCTACCTTTGTGGCGGTGTTTTCTGTCTTTCTCTTCCCCCTTCTTTCCTTCTTGTGTGTTTCTCTTTCTCTTGATCTGGAGACATGTTCGATGATAAAAAATAAGTGCTGGTCCCCAAAAATGAGTGGCGGTGGCCCCCACGGCTCAATTAAGCACTGTCTGGCTCCACCTTCTTCTCTGTCCCATTCCGTATGCCCCTATTGCTTCTCACGGGGATGTCCTGTTTTCTGTGTGTCCTATGTCTTGTACCCCTTAGATTTCTAATTTTGAGTTCTCCTGTATATGTGCCTCATTGGCTGTCAAGTCTCATTGTGTATCTAGTCTCTGTGACTTTGCTATATTCCCTGTTAATTCTTCCTCTGTGTCCAATTTCCTGTTGTTCCTTTCTGTTTGCCTACAGCGACCAGTTTACAGACCTTTCTTTTCGAGTCTTCGTCTTTATAGCAAATGAAGTGAACCCCAACAATATAGAAAATCGTTAAATTAAAGTCCAGGATAGGAAATATGATGTCCCAGTGAAATGGAAAGTCATCTGGTCACCGTATGTGGACCCCATTTCCCTGTTCTTCTGTTTGCAGCCGATGTCCTGTGTATATTTCCTCTCTGCTCGCATTTGGGTACATTCTCATTTCTAGGACTGACCTTTTTGGTGACTTTTAATGGTACATTTCCCAAGTGTGCCATGTCATGTGATTTTTGTTTTCCGTGACTGCTACCCCTCCCTCATACAGTTTTACTAGCCTATTGCTTAAATATATATATATATATATATATTCACTGAAAAAACCATAGGTTTCAGACACGTTATAGTTACAAATTAGCATTTAAAAAACCTTTGAAATTCACTGAAAAAACCATAGGTTTTAGGGACAGTTATAGTTACTTGGACATTGCACTCGTACAAAACCCGTGAAATTCCCCCGTTATAGTTAGTTCAGCTAACTATAACTCGCGCCCCGCAATGCACTGCTGATGACGTCACATATTACATCACTCATGACATGGTCAGTGACATCACTGATGACATCACTGATGACATCTCAAATGACATCACTGATGACATCATCCAGTGACTGTGTGTTTCTCTAAAGTTTAAATATTTTTAATATATATAGGAAAATACGTATTGAAGAATGAGTGGGTGTGTAAGTGTCTGTATGGATGATTTAGTAGGTGCGTGACTGACTGTATAAGTGAGTGATTTAACGTATCTTACTGAATGCATGGGTTAGTGACTAAACTGGGTGAATGTCTGTATCCGTCTGTCTGTTGCTGTGTAAGTGGCTGCATGTGTTTGTGAATAGCTACATGAGTGTCTATTTGAGTTATTGAATGCTTGTGTGAGTATCTGTATGGGTGCCTGAGTGTTTGTGTGGGTGGGGTGTGTGCGACTCTGTGCATAGATGTGTGAGTGGGTGATTCACTGGGTGGATGGTTTCAAGAGTGCATCTGTGATAGACTTTATGGGTGGGTAAGTGTGTGTAAGAGTGTGTTAGTGAGTGAATGTATGTCCCAGTGGTACATGTGTGAGTAACTACATATGTGAAAGGCAGTATATATGTGTGTTGGAGTATATAAATAGCTATAAGCGAGAGTGACTGATTGTGATAGTGGCTGTATGGATGAGTGTGTGCTTGTATCAGTGATTGTATAAGAGCGTAAGAATGTGCTAGTATTTGTATGAGTAAGTGAGCTGGTGTGTGTATAACTGTATAGGTGAGTAAATGGTAGTGTGTTTAATTATTTGCATGACTGACTAGGTGTGTGAGTACCTCTATGGATGAGTGGCGGTGTTTGAGTGTCTATATAGGAGTATGAGTGCATTTGATAGTCCTGTACTGAGTGACCGTAAGTATGAGTGACTGTACGGGTGAGTGAGTGGATGTGTGTGTGTAGACCTAAGAATCAGTGAGTGGGTATGTAGTTATTGGTGTTGGAGTGTCTATGGTTTTGTGAATGGCAGTCTGTAATTTAGAGTGGGTGTATCAAAGGTTATATTAGGGTGTGAGGAGGTGCATCAGATTATCACGTGGATGATGTCATCAGTGATGTCATTTGAGATGTCATCAGTGATGTCATCAGTGATGTCACTGACCATGTCATGAGTGATGTAATATGTGACGTCATCAGCAGTGCATTGCGGGGCGCGAGTTATAGTTAGCTGAACTAACTATAACGGGGAATTTCACGGGTTTTGTACGAGTGCAATGTCCAAGTAACTATAACTGTCCCTAAAACCTATGGTTTTTTCAGTGAATTTCAAAGGTTTTTTAAATGCTAATTTGTAACTATAACGTGTCTGAAACCTATGGTTTTTTCAGTGAATTTCAAAGGTTTTTAAATGCTAATTTGTAACTATAACGTGTCTGAAACCTATGGTTTTTTCAGTGAATTTCAAAGGTTTTTAAATGCTAATTTCTAACTATAACGTGCCTGGAACCTACGGTTTTTTTAGTGAATTTCAAAGGTTTTGTAAATGACAATTTTTAAATGTATTAATTGTTATATTAATTTTTTTCATACTAATTTACTACATTTTTAGAAACAATTTTTTTTACATATTTTATTTTTAAATTACATTGTAATTACATTATACATTACATTACAAAAAATACTTTCTCTTAATGAATTACTTTAGTTTAAATACTTTGCAGATAGGCAATAGACTTTTAAGTACAGTAGTTACAGTTGTTGCAATGGGCAACACATTTTCAAACACAATGCAACATTCAGCTCAATGTGAATTTCTAGTTAAATGCAATTAGTTACTTTATGGATTACTTTTCTAACCACAGGACTGGATCCTAGATTCAGTCCTGGTACATCTCCTGTAAACAGTTGAGTAAAAGCGTTTTGGTTACAGTCGTGATTTTTAAGGAATATTATTGTATTTTAAAAGTTGACAGAAACTTTTTCTCATAGAATCACCAATGTTATCCTATGGAAGGAAATTCACTTAGCAGGTAAAAACTGTTATCGTTACTTTTTCTTACTCAGTGTTGGATCCTGGATCCAGCACTGGTGCATCTCCTGTAAACAGTTGAAAGAATGCGTTTAAGTCATACAGGCGATTTTTAAGGAATATTTGTAGTTTGTGAAAATCAACACTTTGAAACTTTTTTGCTGAAAACCAGTCAATGTTAGCCTATGAAGGAAATTCAAGTTACCGGTAAGTACGGTTAAAATTACTTTTGAGGATCAGTACTGGGCTGAAACATGCAGCACTGAGGTCTCTCCTGATAACAGGTGAGTAAATCGGAATTCGTATTTCGGCTGATTTTAGAGGAATATTTTAAAGTTCCAAAACTCCACACTTAGAAGAATTTCCAAGTGAAACCAGTCAATGTTAGCCTATGGAAGGAAATTCAAGTTACTGGTAAGTACGGTTAAAATTACTTTTCAGGACCAGTACTGGGCTGAAAGATGCAGCACTGAGGTCTCTCCTGATAACAGGTAAGTAAATCAGAATTCGGATTTCGGCTGATTTTAGAGGAATATTTGTATGTTTCAAAAATCAACACTTAGAAGAATTTCCAAGTGAAACCAGTCAATGTTAGCCTATGAAGGAAATTCAAGTTACCGGTAAGTACGGTTAAAATTACTTTTCAGGATCAGTACTGGGCTGAAAGATGCAGCACTGAGGTCTCTCCTGATAACAGGTGAGTAAATCGGAATTCGTATTTCGGCTGATTTTAGAGGAATATTTTAAAGTTCCAAAACTCCACACTTAGAAGAATTTCCAAGTGAAACCAGTCAATGTTAGCCTATGAAGGAAATTCAAGTTACCGGTAAGTACGGTTAAAATTACTTTTCAGGATCAGTACTGGGCTGAAAGATGCAGCACTGAGGTCTCTCCTGATAACAGGTGAGTAAATCGGAATTCGTATTTCGGCTGATTTTAGAGGAATATTTTAAAGTTCCAAAACTCCACACTTAGAAGAATTTCCAAGTGAAACCAGTCAATGTTAGCCTATGAAGGAAATTCAAGTTACCGGTAAGTACGGTTAAAATTACTTTTCAGGATCAGTACTGGGCTGAAAGATGCAGCACTGAGGTCTCTCCTGATAACAGGTGAGTAAATCGGAATTCGTATTTCGGCTGATTTTAGAGGAATATTTTAAAGTTCCAAAACTCCACACTTAGAAGAATTTCCAAGTGAAACCAGTCAATGTTAGCCTATGGAAGGAAATTCAAGTTACTGGTAAGTACGGTTAAAATTACTTTTCAGGACCAGTACTGGGCTGAAAGATACAGCACTGAGGTCTCTCCTTATAACAGGTGAGTAAATCGGAATTCCTATTTCGGCTGATTTTAGAGGAATATTTGCACAATGGTGAAGGGAGGGGCGGGGCCTGAGGTGACATCTGTGCAAACGCGCCCCGTGGCGCGTTTTAAGTTGGGGGATTAAGTCCCCTTGAATCCTGAGGGTCCCTAGGGGCCAACTAGCCCACCAGGAACCTCCAATATGCGCCAGGGGCTGCGTTGCAGAGACGTGTAGAGAGGCCACACCCCTTTTACACCTCTCTGCAACGCAGCTCTGTGGCGCTTTCTGGATGTACCTGTTGGGCTAGTTGGCCCCCAGGGACCCTCAGGATTGAAGGGGATTTAATTCCCATCTTAAAACGCGCCACGGGGCCTGTTTGCACACATGTCACCTGAAGCCCCGCCCCCTCCCTTCACCACTGTGCAAACGCGCCCGTGGCGAGTTTTAAGTTGGGGGATTAAGTCCCCTTGAATCCTGAGGGTCCCCGGAGTCCAACTAGCCCACCATATACCTCCAAAAGCGCCACAGAGCTGCGTTGCAGAGAGGTGTAAAAGGGGTGTGGCCTCTCTACACGTCTCTGCAAGGCAGCTCCCTGGCGCATACTGGAGGTTCCTGGTGGGCTAGTTGGCCCCAGGGACCCCCAGTATTCAAGGGGAATTTGTTCCCCTTCTGCAAACGCGCCAGGGGCGCGTTTGCAGAGTGGTGAAGGAAGGGGCGGGGCCTGCGGGCCCGATCGTTTTTATTTTATTTTATTTTTTGTCCCCTGAAGGGGGGCTGTGTGGCCCCCTTCCTTTTTCTCTTTTTGGGCCCTGGGGACCCCATCCCCCAGGGCCTTACCCCTTTTTAAATTACAAAAAAAAAAAAACGGGAAGGGGGCCGCGTGGCCCCCTTCCCTGGGCCTGTATTGGCCCCGGGGACCCCATCCCCCGGGGCATGGCCTCTATATTTATTATTTTGAGGGGGGCAGCGTGGCCCCCCTCCTCTGGCCATTTTAAGGCCCCGGGGACCCCATCCCCCAGAGCCGGCCTTTCCATTTAAAAAAATAAAATAAATAATCTCTTTTTTGGGGAGGGGGCGCGTGGCCCCCTCCCGGGCCACTACTTGCCCCGGGGACACCATCCCCCGGGGCTGGCCTCTCCGTTGGGGGACTGTGGGGGTCCCCAATCCCCCACAGTCCCGCCGGCTCCCACGTCCCTTGGGAGCCGGCATTGCTATTCCACATGGGGAGCAGCTGACATGCTGCTCCCCATGTGGAAAGCAATCGCTTTGGATATTGAAGAGAGAGCAGGTTTCCTGCTCTCTCTTCCAATATCCAAAGCAGTTTGCTATGGCAGGACGGGAGCCGCGAGGCTCCCGTCCTGCCATAGCAAACTACAGTGTCCCGGGGGTAGGCACCCTGGGACACTGCAGGAGCCGGCCCTGGGGGTGGTGGTCCCCAGGGCCATCAAGGGCTCCAGGAGGGGCCGCGCGGCCCCCTCCCATTCAGTACACAGCCCCGGGAGGTGGTGGTCCCCGGGCTCTGAGAGTCCGTAACGGACCCCCATATTAAAATGTTTAGTGCCCCGGGAGGTGGCGGTCTCCGGGCGTGTGGGGGCTGGAGCCCCCCACACAGGTTTTATAATGTATAAAAAAGCCCCGGGAGGTGGTGGTCCTCGGGGCTGCGGAGGGCTCAGAGCCCTCCCGCACCATTTTTAAAAAAGCCCCGGGGGTGGCGGTCCCTCGGGGCTTGGGGGCCCTTGAGGCCCCCCACACATTAAATTATCCCCCTCCACCATGCCCCCGGGACTTGGGCCACCCGGGGCCAATTACATCGAGCGCGGGAGACCGCGCTTCGATTTTTTCGGCAGGATTCGCGCACCCTGAGCGCATCCTGCCGATTTTTAAAAAAATTTGTTGTTTTTTGCCCAGGGGTCCTTGTGGGACCCCTGAGCAAACCTAGGGGTCAGGGTGTTTCTACCCTGCCCCCTTTGTGCGCTTTGCGCACTTGTTTCTGTCCCTCGGTTCTACCGAGGGATAAAATGGCTGCCAACATTTCCTGAATCGGAATGTTGACAGCCAGCTGACAGCCAATTAACATGCAGCTCGTGATCGGGACGGTGCGCGCAGGGTGCGCTGAGGGTACGCGGACCCTACTCGGCCATAGATATCACTAACTTTTTACTTTTCATTTTCTCAGCAACTACTGAACGGATTTACACCATTTAACAAAAGGGTTCTTTCTGAACCAAGAACTACCTCTTTGCCAAATTTGGTGTAATTCCGTTCAGCAGTCCGGGCTGTAGCCGTGTCTAAAGTTTCCTATGGAAAGTGCATGGGAAAACACGCTTTGGGACCCCCTTTTCTCGGCCCCGCTGACGAATCCCCCGAGACTTTCAGGGTAGGAGCGGACCGGAGCGGGCCACAAAGTTTGAAAATTTCGCGAAGATACGTCAACCGGCAAGAGAGTTATTTCAAATAGAATGTCGCGGATTTCCTATGGATAATAGGTTGTAACTATAACTATCTACTGGCGACCGCCAGTAGATGATAATATATATATATATATATATATATATATATATATATATATATATATATATATATATATATATCTACTGGCGGTCGCCAGTAGATAGTTATAGTTAAAACCTATTATCCATAGGAAATCCGCGACATTCTATTTGAAATAACGTTGGCGCCGGTTGACGAATCTTCGCGAAAGTTTCCAACTTGTTGGGGCGCTCCGGTCCGCTCCTATCCTGAAAGTCTCGGGTGATACGTCAAGCGGGGGCCGAGAAAAAGGGGGTCCCAAAACGCGTTTTCCCATTCATTTTTCCATAGGAACCTTTAGTCGCAGCTACAGCCCGAACTGCTGAACGGAATTACACCAAATTTGGCAAAGAGGTAGCCCTTGGTTCAGTGTCGTGCCTTTGCTTAAATGGTGTAAACTGCTCAGTAGTTCCTGAGAAAATCAAAAGTAAAGTCACATATATATCTGGGCGGAGCCTAACCACACATGTCATCGTGAGATCTGATTGGCTGTCAGCACTTCATCCTGGAATTGCTGGCAGCCATCTTGGGACCAATATAAATGATAGTACCTCATTGAAATGCATTGTAGTGAATAGAAGATTTTGAGGGTCACCAAAAGGAGAACTATAAAGGGTGATAACAGGCTTTAGTTACATTAGAATTTATTTGTTGATGGTACCATACTAATTTTAGGAATTGTGGTGTATTCTAAGGTGATTTTACCATGTGAAAAACCTTCTGCTGGGATATCATGAATCATGTTTGAGAGAACACTATTTTCTCATGCTTGTCCCATGGAGGTTTGGAAGGTGCTCCAGAAGCTAAAATGAGAGCATATTTTCTGTAAATTCACATTATCTTTCTCACTCATGTGAGAATGAAGTCTGACATTCTCAGTAAAACATGTACATCCAACAAGGGCAGAGACTGTCAGTTGATTCCTTTGTGTTCTACTGCAGCTTCCCAGAGTGTTCTAAAGAACAACTAGAGTGCTAACAGCCTTACTTATGACAAAAGTATGGCACACCTGAAGCCATCTTGATTGGAATAAACTGGTAACACTTAAAACAATTTAATTTAAAAAGGAACAAAATGATGGGGTTCATTTTGTCATAGAAATTATGGTTAGTGCTGTAGAAAGAAAAATTAGGACATATTTCAAGTGTGATCTCAAATATCTTCCTGTTATATTTCAACAGGAGCAGCCTGCCAGTTGATGCCTTTGTGTTCTACTGCAGCTTCCCAGAGTGTTCTAAAGAACAACTAGAGCGCTAACAGCCTTACTTATGACAAAAGTATGGCACACCTGAAGCCATCTTGATTGGAATAAACCGGTAACACTTAAAACATTTAATTTAAAAAGGAACAAAATGAGGGGTTCTTTTTGAAATAGAAATTATGGTTAGTGCTGCAGAAAGAAAAATTAGGGCATGTTTTAAGTGAGATCTCAAATCCTCTTCTATTTCATTAGAAAATTCTGACATGCAGACTGAAACAATCACTTTCAATACCAGCAGCAGACCACCAGTTAACTCCCTGGTGAGCAGTAGCTTTACTCCAGTGATCTAATGAGCAACTAGAGTGCTAACATTCTGAATTTATGGCAGATGTGAGACACATCTGAATGCCTTCTTGATGGAATCAAAGTAAAAACTGAAAGCATTTCCTACTGAGGAGACTGCAGTAAATGAAGAAATTAGGAAACTTCATAACAAAGAAGTCTTCCAAGATGGCCACCAGTGAAAAAAGAGCCCAAATGTAGCACAAATATTACCCAGATGTAGCCCACATATAGCCCAATGACAAAAGTGTGCAAAACACTTTTTATTTTTAGTTTTTTTGCAGTTTTATGTAGTGCAGACTGGTCAGGTATTGGAGCATTGCATCTTAAAACATGACCCCCTACACTACAAAAACACCACTGCACTACCTTAAACCCTAAAACACTACCCCCAGCACGACCCCCTACACTACACAAGCACCACTGCACTATCCTAATCCCTAAAACACTTCCCCCAGCACGACCCCCTACACTACCCAAACACCACTGCACTAACCTAAATCCTAAAACACTACCACCAGCACGACCCCCTACACTACCCAAACACCACTGCACTACCCTAAAACATGACCCCCTACACTACACAAGCACCACTGCACTACCCTAAACCCTAAAACACTACCCCCAGCACGACCCCTACACTACACAAGCACCACTGCACTACCCTAAACCGTAAAACACTACCCCCAGCACGACCCCCTACACTACACAAACACCACTGCACTACCCTAAACCCTAAAACACTACCCCCAGCACGACCCCCTACACTACCCAAACACCACTGCACTAACCTAAATCCTAAAACACTACCCCCAGCACGACCCCCTACACTACCCAAACACCACTGCACTACCCTAAAACATGACCCCTACACTACACAAACACCACTGCACTACCCTAAACCCTAAAACACTACCCCCAGCACGACCCCCTACACTACACAAGCACCACTGCACTACCCTAAACCCTAAAACACTACCCCCAGCACGACCCCCTACGCTGCCCGAACACCACTGCACTGCCCTAAACCCTGAAACACCAGCCCCTGCATGACCCCCTACACTGCCCCAACACCACTGCACTGCCCTAAACCCTGAAACACCACCCCTAGCACGACCCCCTACACTGCCCGAATACCACTGCACTGCCTAAACCCTGAAACACCACCCCCTTCACGACCCCCTACACTGCCCGAACACCACTGCACTGCCCTAAACCCTGAAACACCACCCCCAGCATGACCCCCTACACTGCCCGAACACCACTGCACTGCCCTAAACCCTGAAACACTACCCCCAGCAAGACCCCCTACACTGCCCGAACACCACTGCACTGCCCTAAACCCTGAAACATCACCCCCAGCAAGACCCCCTACACTGCCCGAACACCACTGACCTAAACCCTGAAACACCACCCCCAGCACGACCCCCTACACTGCCCGAACACCACTGCACTGCCCTAAACCCTGAAACACTACTC
The DNA here is from genome assembly GCA_963921515.1 of Calotriton arnoldi. Taxonomy (NCBI): domain Eukaryota; kingdom Metazoa; phylum Chordata; class Amphibia; order Caudata; family Salamandridae; genus Calotriton; species Calotriton arnoldi. The sequence goes on along the minus strand of CAWUFW010007756.1, from coordinate 119,854 downwards.
CCAGCATGACCCCCTACACTGCCCGAACACCACTGCTCTGCCCAAAACCCTGAAACACCAGCCCCAGCACGACCCCCTACACTGCCCGAACACCACTGCACTGCCCTAAACCTTGAAACACCAGCCCCTGCACGACCCCCTACACTGCCCGAACACCACTGCACTACCCTAAACCCTGAAACATCACCCCCAGCACGACCCCTACACTGCCCGAGCACCACTGCACTGCCCTAAACCTTGAAACACCAGCCCCAGCACGACCCCCTACACTGGCCGAACACCACTGCACTGTCCTAAACCCTGAAACACCAGCCCCAGCATGACCGCCTACACTGCCCGAACACCACTGCACTGCCCTAAACCCTGAAACACCAGCCCCAGCACGACCCCCTACACTGCCCGAACACCACTGCACTGCCCTAAACCGTGAAACACCAGCCTCAGCACGACCCCCTACACTGCCTGAACACCACTGCACTGCCCTGAACCCTGAAACACCAGCCCCAGCACAACACCCTACACTGCCCGAACACCACTGCACTGCCCTAAACCCTGAAACACCACCCTGTGCATGACCCCCTACACTGCCCGAACACCACTGCACTGCCCTAAACCCTGAAACACCACCCCCAGCGTGACCCCCTACACTGCCCGAACACCACTGCACTGCCCTAAACCCAGAAACACCACCCCCTGCACAAACCCCCACACTGCTCGAACACTACTGCACTGCCCTAAACCCAGAAACACCATCCCCAGCACGACCCCCTATACTGCACGAACACCACTGCACTGCCCTAAACCCTGAAACACTACCCCCAGCAAGACCCCCTACACTGCCCGAACACCACTGCACTGCCCTAAACCCTGAAACATCACCCCCAGCAAGACCCCCTACACTGCCCGAACACCACTGCCCTAAACCCTGAAACACCACCCCCAGCAAGACCCCCTACACTGCCCGAACACCACTGCACTGCCCTAAACCCTGAAACACCAGCCCCAGCATGACCCCCTACACTGCCCGAACACCACTGCACTGCCCTAAACCCTGAAACACCACCCCTGCACGACCCCCTACACTGCCCGAACACCACTGTACTGCCCTAAACCCTGAAACCCCACCCCCAGCATGACCCCCTACACTGCCAGAACACCACTGCACTGCCCTAAACCCTGAAACACCCCCCTGCACGACCCCCTACACTGCCCGAACACTACTGCACTGCCCTAAACCCTGAAACACCACCCCCAGCACGACCCCCTATACTGCATGAACACCACTGCACCACCCTAAACCCTGAAACACTACCCCCAGCAAGACCCCCTACACTGCCCGAACACCACTGCACTGCCCTAAACCCTGAAACATCACCCCCAGCAAGACCCCGTACACTGCCCGAACACTACTGCACTGCCCTAAACCCTGAAACACCACCCCCAGCAAGACCCCCTACACTGCCCGAACACCACTGCACTGCCCTAAACCCTGAAACACCACCCCCAGCAAGACCCCCTACACTGCCCGAACACCACTGCACTGCCCTAAACCCTGAAACACCACCCCCAGCACGACCCCCTACACTGCCGAACACCACTGCTCTGCCCAAAACCCTGAAACACCAGCCCCAGCACGACCCCCTACACTGCCCGAACACCACTGCACTGCCCTAAACCCTGAAACACCAGCCCCAGCACGACCCCCTACACTGCCCGAACACCACTGCATTGCCCTAGACTCTGAAACACCAGCCCCAGCAAGACCCCCTACACTGCCCGAACACCACTGCACTGCCCTAAACCCTGAAACACCAGCCCCAGCATGACCCCCTACACTGCCCGAACACCACTGCACTGCCCTAAACCCTGAAACACCAGCCCCAGCACGACCCCCTACACTGCCCGAACACCACTGCACTGCCCTAAACCCTGAAACACCAGCCCCAGCACGACCCCCTACACTGCCCGAACACCACTGCACTGCCCTAAACCCTGAAACACCAGCCCCAGCACCGCCCCCTACAATGCCCGAACACCACTGTACTGCCCTAAACCCTGAAACACCACCCCCTGCACCGCCCCCTACACTGCCCGAACACCACTGCACTGCCCTAAACCCTGAAACACCACCCCTGCACGACCCCCTACACTGCCCGAACACCACTGCACTGCCCTAAACCCTGAAACACCACCCCCTACACTGCCCGAACACCACTGCACTGCCCTAAACCCTGAAACACCACCCCCTGCACCGCCCCCTACACTGCCCGAACACCACTGCACTGCCCTAAACCCTGAAACACCACCCCCTACACTGCCCGAACACCACTGCACTGCCCTAAACCCTGAAACACCACCCCTGCACCGCCCCCTACACTGCCCGAACACCACTGCACTGCCCTAAACCCTGAAACACCTCCCCCAGCATGACCCCCTACACTGCCCGAACACCACTGCCCTAAACCCTGAAACACCACCCCTGCACGACCCCCTACACTGCCCGAACACCACTGCACTGCCCTAAACCCTGAAACACCACCCCCTGCACGACCCCCTACACTGCCCGAACACCACTGCACTGCCCTAAACCCTGAAACACTACCCCCAGCACGACCCCCTACAATGCCCGAACACCACTGCACTGCCCTAAACCCTAAAACACCACCCCCAGCACGACCCCCTACACTGCCCGAACACCACTGCACTGCCCTAAACCCTAGAACACTACCCCCAGCATGACCCCCTACACTACCCGAACACCACTGCACTACCCTAAACCCTAAAATACTCTCCCCAGCACGACCCCTACACTACCCGAACACGACTGCACTGCCCTAAACCCTAAAACACTCCCCCAGCATGACCCCTACACTACCCGAACACCACTGCACTGCCCTAAACCCTAAAACACTCCCCCCAGCACGACCCCCTACACTACCTAAACACCACTGCACTGCCCTAAACCCTAAAACACTACCCCCGCATGACCCCCTACACTACCCAAATACCAATGCACTACGCTAATCCCTAAAACACTACCCCCCGCACAACCCCTACACTACCCAAAGACCACTGCACTACCCTAAAGTCTAAAACAATACCCCTGCACGACTCCCTACACTACCCAAAGACCACTGCACTACCCTAAACCCTAAAACACGACCTCCTACACTACACAAACACCACTGCACTACCCTAAACCCTAAAAACTACCCCCAGCACGAACCCCTACACTACCCAAACACCACTGCACTACCCTAAACCATAAAACACTACCCCCAGCAGTACCCCCTACGCTACCCAAACACCACTGCACTACCCTAAACCCTAAAACACTACCCCCAGCAGTACCCCCTACACTACCCAAACACCACTGCACTACCCTAAACCCTAAAACCCTAAAACACTAACCCCAGCACGACCCCCTACACTGCCCAAACACCACTGTACTACCCTAAACCCTAAAACACTCCCCCAGCACGACTCCCTACACTACCCAAACACCACTGCACTACCCTAAACCCTAAATCTACCCCCAGCATGACCCCCTACACTACACAAACACCACTGCACTACCCTAAACCCTAAAACACTACCCCCAGCACAACCCTCTTCACTACCTAAACACAACTGCACAATTTGTTACAGGCGTTGCAACGCAGACCTGTGGTGCTTACTGGAAGTACCTGGTGGGCTAGTTGGGCCCCAGGGACTCTCAGGATTCAAGGTGACCTAATCCCCCAACTTAAAACGCGCCACGGGGCGCGTTTGCACAGTGGTGAAGGGAGGGGCGGGGCCTCAGGTGACATGTGCGCAAACACGCCCTGTGGTGCGTTTTAAGTTGGGGAGTTAATTCCTTTGAATCCTGGGGCCAACTAGCCCACCAGGTACCTTCAGTAAGCACAACAGAGTTGCGTTGCAGAGAGGTGAAAAAAGGTGCGTGGCCTCGGAACGCCTCTCTGCAACTCAGCTCTGTGGTCCTAACTGTAGGTACCTGGGGGCTAGTTGGGCCCCAGGGACCCTCAGGATTCAAGGGGACTTAATCCCGCAACTTAAAACGCGCCACGGGGCGTGTTTGCACACATGTCACCTCAGGCCCCCTCCCTTCACCACTGTGCAAACGCGCACTGGCTCTGGTTAGTCAGAGTCAGTTACCACCAGTACCCGTCTGAAAAAGTTGTGGGCACAGGATGAGTTTGCAACAAGGCCTCTTTCTGCTCCTCTGTTGGTTCTTTCTGCACATCTTTTGCTTCTTTCTGTGCGTTTTTTCTTCTTTCTTCACATGTCCTACCTCTGTTGGCATAGTTAGAAACTAGCATTTAAAAAACCTTTGAAATTCACTTAAAAAATCATAGGTTTCAGGCACGTTATAGTTAGAAATTAGCATTTAAAAAATCTTTGAAATTCACTGAAAAAACCATAGGTTTCAGGCACGTTATAGTTAGAAATTAGCATTTAAAAACCTTTGAAATTCACTGAAAAACCATAGGTTTCAGGCACGTTATAGTTAGAAATTAGCATTTAAAAAACCTTTGAAATTCACTGAAAAAACCATAGGTTTCAGACCCGTTATAGTTAGAAATTAGCATTTAAAAAACCTTTGAAATTCACTGAAAAAACCATAGGTTTTAGGGACAGTTATAGTTAGTTGGACATTGCACTCGTACAAAACCCATGAAATTCCCCTGTTATAGTTAGTTCAGCTAACTATAACTCGCGCCCCGCAATGCACTGCTGATGACGTCACATATTACATCACTCATGACATGGTCAGTGACATCACTGATGACATCACTGATGACATCTCAAATGACATCACTGATGACATCATCCATGTGATAATTTCATGCATCTTCTCACACCCTAATATAACTTTTGATACACCCACTCTAAATTACAGACTGCCATTCTCAAAACCATAGACACTCCAACACCAAAAACTACATACCCACTCACTGATTCTTAGGTCTACACACACATCCACTCACTCACCTGTACAGTCACTCATACTTACAGTCACTCAGTACAGGACTATCATATGCACTCATACACCTATATAAACACTAACACACCGCCACTCATCCATAGAGGTACTCACACACCTAGTCAGTCATGCAAAAAATTAATCACACACCCATTTACTCACCTATACAGTTATACACACACCAGCTCACTTACTCATACAAATACTAGCACATTCTTACGCTCTTATACAATAACTGATACAAGCACACACGCATCCATACAGCCACTCTCACAATAACACACTCTCAGTTATAGCCATTTAAATACTCTAACACACATATATACTGCCTTTTACATATGTAGTTACTCGCACATGTACCACTGAGATATACATTCACTCACTAACACACCCATACACACACTCACCCACCCAAGCAGTCCATCACAGATGCACTCTTGAAATCATGCACCCAGTGAATCACCCACTCACACATCTATGTATAGAGTCACACACACCCCACCCACACAAACACTCAGGCAGCCATACAGATACTCAGAGAACCAATCAATAACCCATATAGACACTCATGTAGCTATTCGCAAATCCATGCATCCACTTACACACCAACAAACAGACGGATACAGACATTCACACAGTTTAGTCACTAACCCATGCATTCAGTAAGATACGTTTAATCACTCACTTGTAGAGTCAGTCACTCACGTACTAAATCATCCATTCAGACACTTATACACCCACTCATTCTTCAATACGCCTTTCCCTATATATATTAAACATATTTAAACTTTACAGAAACACACAGTCACTGGATGATGTCATCAGTGATGTCATCAGTGATGTCATTTGAGATGTCATCAGTGATGTCATCAGTGATGTCACTGACCATGTCATGAGTGATGTAATATGTGACGTCATCAGCAGTGCATTGCGGGGGCGCGAGTTATAGTTAGCTGAACTAACTATAACAGGGGAATTTCATGGGTTTTGTACGAGTGCAATGTCCAACTAACTATAACTGTCCCTAAAACCTATGGTTTTTTCAGTGAATATATATATATATATATAGATCAAGGCCTTTGGAAGGCCGAAACGCGTTATGGCGGTGGTGCGTGGCAGCAAAATAAACTGAACTTAGCACCAGAAACCTTGGGTCCGTGTTCGTCTTTTCCAGGGGAAACTGGAGGTTTTGAGACGAAGCCAACGATATATATATATATATATATATATATATATATATGAAACTCCACAATCCCGTCACTCCAACTCCTCGGAAAACAGGTCAGACCACAACGTGCTGAAAGTTCAAAAAGTGTTCTTTATTGCGTGAAGAACAGCATGACGCGTTTCGGCCGTGTTGCCACGGCCTTGATCACATGACACGCTAGGACCATTTACACCTTAAATAGTGACAACAATTAACCCCTACCCTCTCAGCCTATCGCAGTATACCATGAAAATAAGCAACATACTACCTAGATCAGGAGAAATACATTATAGCAGAAAACAGACTATCATTAAGGGATATACAAATACATTCTGCAGTATAATAAATGAATTTACACTTAAATTAATCTACCACAATCGATAATCATTATCCCAAATGGTTCACCCTGATCAAAAAAACCATCATACAATGTAAATTAAAAAAGCAGTAAAAAACAGGCTGATACAGTGAAATATAATAAAAAATAGTGCAAGTGCAAAATGTTAAAATGTTAATAATCAAAAAGGGATTTTACATCTCTCACAAGGCCGCTATTAAAATCATAGTCAGACCATGGGTAATAAATTACATGTGATAAATTTAAGAGAGAACGTAATGATTTAGCCCATATGTGATTTATTTATCATCACACCTGATAGATGAAAAGTCCATATTAAAAAGGGGGAGCATGTTCCTATTGCCTCTCACCAACAAGCCTGCACCATGAACGGATATTACCCGCTGCCTCAAATCAATAGCTATAGATGCATCATCATATTTAAACAGTAGTCTAAATCCCAAAATTACCATATCACCCGTCACCATCGACATCATTGTTGGTGACAGGAAATTACCTCCTCAAGCTATGTTTATATACACAATAGTCATAAAAAAGATTTTAATCACTCAACTCCAATGAAGTAAAGTACTAAAGTGCATGTGCAATAAAGATATGACATGTAAATTTAAATAGAATATAAAAACAATATGCCAAAGGAGGCAATATAAAAAATGGGGATAAAGACAAAGTCTCATAAAGTGCAAGTGCACAAATGCAAATGAGCATAGCAGCAGAAAAAACCCACCAAAGGGCAAAATATCCAATACATAAAGTGCTAGTGCAAATGCAATTCAAGAGAAGCAGACTGACAACAAAACATAGAAATACGGCAGACTAAACTCAGATACCTCCATATTATATACATCAGATGGTCAAATGGCACAAATAGATGGATAAAATGTATAGCAAAAATCCCAACCGTCTTAAAATCCAGTACAAAAACCCCAATGAAAACCAAGAAAAAACCAACAGGTTAAAACCAGGTTAAAAAAGCGGCAAAGACTGGCTAAAAGAACGGCTAAAAGCATGCCAACAATAAAATCCACCCATAAAACCTGAATACATGAAAAATAGAAGGAGACTCTCATAAAAAATTGTGCAAACCCTCCCCTGTGTTAAGTCCATTGGGCATCTTGGTGTCAAGTAGTAATATATAATGGGATTCCAATTGTCTCAGTTTCTTTTCCCTATTACCTCCCCTCTGTAGTTTAGGTACCGCATCGATGACAAAATACGTCAAGTTATTCAAGTTATTCTGATGAACTAACTTGAAATGACGAGCTACAGGATAACTTGGATCCGAGTTAACGATAGCTCGTAGATGTTGTAAAATGCGTGAAAATACCTGTAACTTTGTACTACCTACATACTTCAACTTACAAGAACATTCCAGTATATATACTGCATGATCCGTCTTGCAAGTAAAAAAGCCTTTTATTTTAGTAGGAATAGATTCAAAGGCGTTATTAAACTCACAGGTATTGATACCAAACTTACATGCTCTACAAGAGCTGCACTTAAAAACCCTGTACGCTTAGACAACCAAGTACTAGTTGTAACTACCTCTGGACTAGTTTTAACCAGGGCATCCCTCATAGAGGGCGCTCGTCTAAAGGTAATTTGGGGAAGATCAGGCACTAATTGAGACATGGTTAAGTCAGTTTTAATGATAGGCCAGTTCTTATAAATTACTTTTCTTAACTCCTTATCTTGACTGCTGAAAGTAGTTATGAGCCGTACAGGATCTGGATCTTGGGGAGTATTAGTGGTACTGAGATTGTGTTTGTGCATAGCTTTGTTGGTTACCGTCCCCAAATAATCATCACGACTCAAGTTATTGGCTTTAGCTAATGCTGTTGTCAGGTCTTTAATTCTGTATCCACGAGCTAGAAATCTTTGGAGGGAATCGTTTTGACAGACAGCAAGATCTGAATCAGAACTACAGATTCGCTTTATACGAAGAAATTCTCCGTAAGGAATGCTCTTTATGAGATGGCGGGGGTGGGAACTTTGAGCGTGAAGTATTGAGTTGCCCGCTGTACTTTTCCTGTGGAGCTTAGTTTGTATTGTGTTATTATCTATATACAGCTCAACATCAAGAAATTGGACAACCTTGCTACTAATTTGAGCAGTAAACTCTAAATTGAGCATATTATCATTGACACATTTCACAAATTCATTAGCTGATTCCTCTGACCCCTTCCAGATGACACACACGTCATCAATGAACCGCCACCACTGAATGACATGAGTTTCATACAGCTTCCCGTGGGTGCGTCTGAGGACATGCTCCTCCCACCAACCAACGTGCAAACACGCATAGCTGGGGGAGAAGCAAGCCCCCATGGCCACACCACGCAGTTGCTGGAAAAATTCATTATTGAACATAAAATAGTTATTGTTCAAACACAGTTCAATCATGTGTAACAACATGGCATTATGTTGATAACAATCAATACTCCTTTTTTCCAGATAGAATTTAACTGCATTAAGACCATCATTATGCCGTATGCTAGTGTACAATGAGCAAATATCCATGACTAAGAATAAATAATCCTCCTGCCACTCGATGGTTTGTACAATGGATAAAAAATGCCCAGTATCTTTGATAAAGGAAGGTAGTTGTTCAACAAAATCGTGTAAAAAATAATCAACATACTTTGACATAGCTTCAAGTAAACTCCTTTGGGCTGATATAATAGGTCTACCTGGAGTAGGTACCACTAGTTTATGTACTTTGGGAATAAAATAAAGAACCGGAGTTATGGGAAAGTCAACTGTCAAAAAACTGTACTCATATTTATTGAGTAAACCATCCCTTTTCCAAATACCAAGTTCTTTGTGGACCAACTCCTTCACTCGCCTCATGTCGTTGGCCGTGGCTCTTAGGTAACAAGAGGCATCATTGAGATGGCGGTATGCCTCTTCTAGATATAGATTTTTGGGCCACAGTACAACATTGCCCCCTTTATCTGCCTTAGCTACGATTATATCAGCATTCTCATTCAATTTCTTCATAAGTGCTGAATATTGCTTGTCTCTATAAGACCGATGTTTCATGGTTTTCAACACTTTACGATTGAGAGCTTTTAAGTCATTGATGACGCAATCACTGAAAACGTCAATGGCATCTTTTGGCATAAGAGGGATGAAAGTCGAGGCAGGGCGAAATGGACTAGCAGAGGATGGATTACCAGTAATACCCAAATTGGACCACTCCTCATGTGTAGTGTATTCCTTATCCTCTGAATTATCAGCAAGGGCATGCATAGTTTTCAAAATAGAAAGGTCAGATACTTGTAAAGACATACTCGGTTTCTCAAATGCCTTTACCCTAGAAGCAATGGTAGTAGCCTTACTCAATTTGAAATGTTTAAGCAATTTTAATTTCCGGATAAACTTAAAGACATCAATTCTAGTTTGAACATATTTGAACTGGTTAGGTGGACAGAAAGACAAACCAAGCGCTAATAGTTGGGTTTCTGCAGCGGTAAGATCCATATCGGTTAGATTGATGACAGTATTATCAGGTGTAACTTGAAGTCCCGTAGTTAATTTCTCTTTCTCGTATTGCGCCAACTGCCCCTGTTGTTGCTGCTTGATTTTACATTTGCGCCTTTGCTTTCTGCATTCATTCCTCCTTCTGCGCCTCTCTTCGCTCGGGTGCTTTGCCGCAATGTTTGGCGGCGATCCTCCACTAAAAAACCAAGCTCCTCTGAAGGTGTGAAGCTTGTTGGAATCGTGGATGCAGCATTACTGGGGCCACTTTCCTCCGACCCTGTACTACTAGCTGCCGAACTGAATTCCGTGTTTAAAAGTTCAGGATCACCTACATTCGCTATTGGAGCTATTGGTGTTTTAGGTCCCATGGCCTGCCTTTTAACAGTGTCAAATTTGCGCGCGAATGTAAAGATTCTACCAGATTCATAGTCTCTTTTATCCCTAGCAAACTTGAATATTTTACGGGCTTTGATGGTTTCCTCATGCTTCTTGAGGCGTAAATCGATTTCAGCCCTGCTCTTTTGAATTAAATCCTGTTGTTCGTGTACCGCCAACATCTGATTAATTGATTCAATCTGCTTCAGTATTTCCTCTCTGTCAATCTCAGCGTATTTAATTAGCATAGAAACCATATTCATCGATGCTTCAAGATTATTAATAGCCCACTCCTTAAGCATTAACGGGTTGGGGTTTTCAAAAGAAGGAGCAATTAAAACCCTCAACCCACGTGGTACTCGTCCCACCTCTCTGTATTTTTCAAGTGACCGCTTCTCCCACCATTTAGTGAGTTCAGTGCGAAGGAGTTTTTCTAGATTTTTAAGTTGCATTTTCATGTCGTTTGAGGTCTTAGTATTTTTGTCATTTCCCATAGGTGCATCATCACTTTCAGGAAGATTTTTAAATAGGGCATCAGCTACGGCCTCCCGGTCCCGCAGCGCGTCTGCTGATGTAGTCATGTTCACCGCAATAAATCTCAATGTCACTTAAGGTTACCGCCACCAATAAGGAAGCACGTATACAAATCCCAAAAGCACAATCCCTGTTGCCCGCATATGCTACACAACTTGCACTGAGCCCGGCTTACCCTCCAAGGGCCTGGTTGGCCCGTTAGTGCCCTCCGACTCCTTCAGACCATAGATCCTCGGAAAGACGCCAAGGCTCGCGTTGCAAAACGATCTCAGCTGCGGGGGCTGGCTCAAAGTCAATTCCTTCCGGGTTACTCAAGGTATCGCATCCGCGATGTCAGCCGTAATTGAACCAGCCACAAGACACAGGGAGGGTCTGTAGGGGCAGAGACAGCCGTACTCTGCCGGGAATAAATGAAACTCCACAATCCCGTCACTCCAACTCCTCGGAAAACAGGTCAGACCACAACGTGCTGACATGCTGCTCCCCATGTGGAAAGGCAATCGCTTTGGATATTGGAAGAGAGAGCAGGTTTCCCTGCTCTCTCTTCCAATATCCAAAGCAGTTTGCTATGGCAGGACGGGAGCCGCGAGGCTCCCGTCCTGCCATAGCAAACTACAGTAGGCACCCCGGGACACTGCAGGAGCCGGCCCTGGGGGTGGTGGTCCCCAGGGCCATCAAGGGCTCCAGGAGGGGGCCGCGCGGCCCCCTCCCATTCAGTACACAGCCCCGGGGAGGTGGTGGTCCCCGGGCTCTGGGGTCCGTAACGGACCCCCATATTAAAATGTTTAGTGCCCCGGGAGGTGGCAGTCCCGGGCGTGTGGGGGCTGGAGCCCCCCACACAGGTTTTATAATGTATAAAAAAAAGCCCGGGGTGGTGGTCTCCGGGGCTGCGGGAGGGCTCAGAGCCCTCCCGCACCATTTTAAAAAAAAGCCCCGGGGGTGGCGGTCCCCGGGGCTTGGGGGCCCTTTGAGGCCCCCACACATTAAATTATCCCCCCCACCATGCCCCCGGGACTTGGGCCACCCGGGGCCAATTAACATCGAGCGCGGGAGACCGCGCTTCGATTTTTTCGGCAGGATTCACGCACCCTGAGCGCATCCTGCCGATTTTTTAAAAAAATGTGTTGCTTTTTTTGCCCAGGGGTCCTTGTGGGACCCCTGAGCAAACCTAGGGGGTCAGGGTGTTTCTACCCTGCCCCTTTGTGCGCTTTGCGCACTTGTTTCTGTCCCTCGGTTCTACCGAGGACAAAATGGCTGCCAACATTTCCTGAATCGGAATGTTGACAGCCAGCTGACAGCCAATTAACATGCAGCTCGTGATCGGGACGGTGCGCGCAGGGTGCGCTGAGGGTACGCGGACCCTACTCGGCCATAGATATCACTAACTTTTTACTTTTCATTTTCTCAGCAACTACTGAACGGATTTACACCATTTAACAAAAGGGTTCTTTCTGAACCAAGAACTACCTCTTTGCCAAATTTGGTGTAATTCCGTTCAGCAGTTCAGGCTGTAGCCGTGTCTAAAGTTTCCTATGGAAAAGTGCATGGGGAAAACACGTTTTGGGACCCCCTTTTTCTCGGCCCCGCTTGATGAATCCCCCGAGACTTTCAGGGTAGGAGCGGACCGGAGCGGGCCACAAAGTTTGAAAATTTTGCGAAGATACGTCAACCGGCAAGAGAGTTATTTCAAATAGAATGTCGCGGATTTCCTATGGATAATAGGTTGTAACTATAACTATCTACTGGCGACCGCCAGTAGATGATGATAATATATATATATATATATATATATATATATATATATATATATATATATACATATATATATATATATATATATATATATATACATTCAGCTTCCTAGCAACAACAAGCATTGGCATAGTCAATAGGTCTCGCCTTTGGGACCTTATAAGTGTTTAGCCATGCAACAGTTGATGTTGTTGCACCAAGGAAATTGTGCTGCATAACTAAATACTTATAAGGTCCCAAAGGCGAGACCTATTGGCTATGCCAATGCTTGTTTTGTTAGGCACGGGGAGATTAAGTGATTTGCCCAGAATCACAGGATGCGGAGTCGACCCCGAGGTTCGAACCTTGGTTTCCCAGCCCCAAAGTCGGTAGACCACATCCTCTCCCCAATATATTTATAGGGAGGTGTCTGTCCCACACTCCTGCCCGCCGTCTGTGGTTGCAGCTCACCCATATGTTTGCAAGACGTGGTGTCCTGTTAGTGGCCCAACCACTGCCTCCTGCCTGACGTGCGTGGCGACTTTCACTGCTCGTGAGCAGACTCAAAGCACGCTCTAATGTGAGGGTGTGCCTCACCCCCTTCAGCACAAACTGCAGCCCGATCTCTACTCCATGAGCAGCCTGAAAGCTCCTAGCGAAGCACTGCTCCCCCCTCCCATGCAGCGAGAGAGAGAGAGAGCACCTCAAAGCCTTTGTAGTGCATTTGGTATGCATGGAAATCAGCCGGAGGGCTGAAAATAGCATACTTGTCTCTAACTTTGTGCAGTGAGCACTGCTGCAACTTCTTACAGCCTGTAAACTTCACGTGGGCAGCGTGAGCGGGCAGCTGTGTAGGTTAAACGTCCACTGGGTAAACAATGGCACATGCATGCAGGGCCTTCTACATAGCTGCCAAGGTTTCAGATTGCCATGTGTGACATTTTCATAATTTCAGCGAAATTATGAGTGACATTTCTGCGACTATGAGTGACACTTTCTCGCGAGCAAAAATCATGCAATGAAGACGAGGGAAAGTTCTAAATATCAGAAATTACAGCCATTTGAGCAACAAGAAACTCCAAGAAGTTCTTGAAACTGCTGCAGTGATGAGGTGACGATGGACGATTGCATTACCCCGGCCCCCCCCCCCACCACCACCACACCTCCCTCCCCCCACACACACACACAGGATCAGAGATGATCATGAGCAGAAAGCCCTCCTGGCAAAAGAAAACACGCACCACGATGCAGACCTGACCGCCGCACCGTTAAGTCACACCACTGACTGAAGATCACAATTGAGTCACTAGTGCAGCTGTGTGTGACAAACTACAAGAGAGAGACACACCGACACAGGTTAAGGCCGCAGATGAGTCAGAGTGTGAGAGACTGACCTCGCCCGGCCGCGCCGGTGTCCAACGCGCTGGCCGGGGTAATTTACCGTGCCGCACCACCACGGCACCAGAAGTGAGGCTGGCTGCGGCCACTGCCAGCGCCTGGCACAGAGTGAGACTCTGACTGCCGGATAATTATAAGACGGATGCCGGTTGTTTATATTTCATATTAAATGGTAAAATTACAGGAAGCTAAAAATAATGACATTCACAGCTGAAACGCTTAGCACTTAGAACTTGCTACACTGCATGATACATAAATTTACTACATGGAATTCAGTTGCGCACGTTTATTTTAAGGTTAGACTACTGAAGTGCTAAATTGTGGGCAGCTTTCAGAGATCCCCCGGCCTTTTGACCAATTTTTAATTAAAAGTCTCACCTTGCTCTGGCGAGTAACGGCAAAGGGAGCAGGAGCAGTGGCAGCAGGAAAGTGATGACGACGGACATTAAGCTGCCACAGCCGCTTGCAGACAGCCAGGGCCATGTGGGCGATTCAAGTTCGGTGAGGCGTACCTAGTCCCCTCACCTCCTCGGCATGATGTTGGAGTAGCCCCAAGGCTCAGTTCAGGCTGGTAGACGGCCATCGGCGGCGCGGCGGACGGAGTCGGGGACGACATGATGATCGCTGTGTGAGGCACACTGCAGGCAGCACAAGTGAAGTCGCCTCCATTTTATTTTATTTTATGCGATTTTATATAGCTTGAACATTACCCGAAGGTGTCAGAGCGCTTTACATGTCCACGCCTGCCGCTTCTGACTCGAGCCTCACTGCCTGCTTCCTGTGTGTAACAGGACTGACATGGGCGCCAGGCCGTGCCGCTGCACAAACCAGTTAAGGAAAAGGCACGACCACTTGAGGGCAGGCCCGCCGCCCCGCCGGGTCTTACTGGGCAGATGGTGGGATCAAGTCGTCAGCGGCGCCGGAAATCATTCAGCCAGCAGCCTGCTGCCTGCCTGGCGCCCGCGGCCCATTAATTTTGCAACATTGTAGCAGCACAGTCAGAGATAATGGACAGTCTGAGAGCAGCAACAGTGTCAATTACGGAGCCGAGCACTGAGAGCAGCTGAGCCGCACTGGCACAGTGGTCAGAGGCACCACCAGACAGCGCGCGCTAGCTACACCCTGGCATTATGGCTTTTTAGCATTTCAGCGCTGTCAGCAGAGTGGGCAAAATGCGTGACAATGCATTTCAGTGCGGTGATGCGGAACACCACACTGAAATGCGTTAGAGTCACGCCTGATGCGTGATACTTGGCAGGACTGCTTCTATGGGGTTCACATATAGCTTTTTAGGTCTCGGCTCTAGAAAGCGCGCATGCGCGGTCTCGAACCGAGACACCCTGTATCTGCATCTGGGGTTAGAGCCTGCCTGTAGACATCCCACTGCTTTGCACCACCGTATTTATAGAGGTAAATGGGCTATTGCTTTTGACGCCGAGATCATTTTGTTACATCCAGTTCCAAAGTTATGTCTTTTAATGTAGCACAGTGATTTATTTATCAGCATCACGGAGCTGTAGGCAAACTGTAAGTCATTAGTTTAAATACTTATTTTTTTCTCAAACAGTTGTTATTCTATACCTGCAATAAAGACCTATTGGCTGTGCAGGGTTCAGTCCTGGACTTTAAAGCGATTCACTTCAAAGCAGGCGTTACAGTAGTCAATGTCTAAACATATTTGTTGGAATATAAAAGCGCTTTTCAGAAATGAAGTGACACCAATGAGCAGCGCTTTATGTAGGAAACAATTTTTACAGCACAACCGAACTTAAGTAGTCTCAATAATAAAGTATTTCTTGCATAGCCCTAATTAGGCACTCCTATTGCTGATACCAATTGGCTATGCAAATGCTTGTTTATTGAGATATGATCTTAAATAAAATGTTGTGTCCCCATTAGTACCAATCTCTCTGGAAATTCTGGCTGCCAAGGTGCCCAGTAGCTGCTTTCTATAAATAAAAAATCTAAAGTCTGTTAACTGCTGTCAGAATCATTTTAGAAGCGCTATCTGCGATTCATTTTACGTGTGTTATGAACTGAATTTTAACTGCCATCTGCACATTCCTGTTTGCACTAATTACGGCAGTACCGGGCACTACAACGCCATGTTCAGAGCGTTAGTGTCCTTTAGGTTTATTTATATCTTGTCGGAAGTAATAAGCATTGTTGGAATCTGCTGCCAGTACGGGGGCGCGTTCTGTCTGCACCTGCACTTTGGGCCCAGAGACCAGGTCAGGTGTTCTCCCAGACACTTTCCTCGTTTTTTGCCGCCATCTTGAGGTTAGCGGTCTAGCTGTGGGCGGGGGATGTCCCCACCCTATATTAAGGCAGCCGGTGTGCAAGGCAAACCCATCTGCCCGCGCCAGCCACACTTCTTCCGGGTAGGACCAGCGGTTAGTGTATTTCACTAAATCAATGCCTTCCTGGTCTAGGTTTGTGCGACCTCTTAATCTCCCCCTTTCCTCCAGTTTGCTCTTCTTGTTCTGCTAAACTACATGGTAGAGATCTGCCTAAGAGCAGTACACATATGGCATCTAAATATACTTTGAAATCTGCTTATATTCTCATGGTTCAGGCTGCATTTGTCAATGTACGTTCCCTTCACAAGAACGCTTTACACATCTATGTTATTCTGAGGGATGATCGTCTTGACCTCCTCTTTCTCACTGAAACATGGATGAATGATAGCTCGCGCCAGATATCACATTAGCTATTCCTGAGGGCTACTCCATTGTGCACCGAGATAGAGCTGGCACAAGAGGTGGGGTGTTGCCATGATTGTTAGGCAAACCCGTAAGTGCCTCTCCTTTGATGATTTGTAGCGGGGTGGCTCTGTAGTTAGTACATACAAAGAGTATGCAGTTCCTAACTGAAAAGGAGGGGGAACAGGTTTTTGTGGTCATGTATTACAGGGGAACGGGAATTCCTCCTTTTGGAATTAGGGCCCTCACACATGCTTCATCATAGGGCGTGCTCCTCGTCAGGTCGGCGCTGCAATACCTGACGGGCTCCCTATGAGGGGCTCTTTGGCGGAGATCTTTTATTCCAAATTGCCGTTTGGTGCCGGGGGGGCCTAAACAGTGTAGATGGAGTGAGTGAAGGTAAGTGACCCGAAGGAAGGTTAAAACAGGAAATGGAAGTACCAACGAAAACAATTTGAATCAATAGGCCTTCCAACCTGGTTAAAAAGATGAAAGGCGCACTTCTGAGGTAATGTCTCAGATTTGGCGCTATGTTATGTGGTCAACATGTTCCTCGCCTAGTAGTCTTGTGATCTAGCGGCGATTCGTCAGGACCTAGTAAAATCAGATCTATCTACACAAGGGTGGTTGTCTGGTGATATTGCCCTGATAAACCAACCTAAACAATACTCTCAGTGTAGTACCTGTTGAGACATGACCAGCCCTAATCGGGTCTGTAATCTACAACATCAGTACCCGGCAGGTTAGACACATGGCATTACCCTGTGTCGTTTGCTTAGATAGCAACACGCCCGCGGACCTACCCACTGCTGCCGGGATTACAGACCTACAGGGAACCTTTCTCCATCCCAAGAGACACCAACTATGCTTTGCGAAACTTTTGCTTCTCGAAGTTCCCAAAGTGAAAATTATTCAGTTTTAGAGTCAGAGCATTTCTCCTGCAGCCACCAAGCTTTTCTGGAAAGGTCTGAAAACCCAGCTCTTCAGTCAATAATTTCTGTACTTTCTCCAATGATCTGTATCTTTCATGATTCACCTCTTTTTTTAGCTGTTGTGTTATTGTACTGCACCAAAAGTCTCTTTGGATGAGCAATCTTTGAGATACATTTAACTGTAACATCACCAGCACGCAACACTCAGTGGAAGGTGTGTGCCGAATGTTCATCAACCACACCAAAGATTAGCAGATGCACAAAAATGCTAATCTTGAAGTTCAATGGAGTACAAATGAATAGAAACATAGAACATGCTCTTGGAGGGCAAAACAGCATGCATGAAGAGAAGCAGCGTGCATAGGGAGCATAGGTTATGCGAGGCTGGGGCCACTGACAACCTCATCCTAATTGGAAAAAAAAATCAGAAACTAGAGTGAGAGTTACTACAAGTCAGTAATGGAGCAGTAGGCAGTTGTAGTTCTTGGGTTCCCAACTACTTCAAGTTAACCAAGTCACAGCCTTGCATTCTTTCCATAAGTCCCTCTAGTTAAAGTTACTCTACCAGCAGCATTGTAGATTCAGACCTAAGAGGATGCCAGTGAAAGCCAGTTTCCATCACTAGGCTAGTCTCTTAACTGCTCCTGAGGCTGCCTCTCTGTTCCACGCATTGTTTATATATATTTATATGTATTAAACAAGCATTTGCAATGCAATAGGTCTCGCATTTGCGAGAGTTTATGCTTTTGGCATTGTAAATGCCAATGCCTTTTATTTATCTGTTTTGATAATTAACACATAAATAAAAGGCATTGCCATGTACAATGGCAATAACTCAAACTCTTGTAAATGCAAAACCTATTGAAAGAAGCGGCCGCCATTGTCCCGGGCTGCTTGGAAAGTGAAAGCGCGCATGGTGCACTGAATGTTGCAGGAAAGCATGTTGTGCCTGCAGTAGGAGAAACTCATTAAAGAAAATAGTGCTTATAGACTAAATAAGTCATACAGTGTAACAACAGAAATAAAAGGGCCAGTCCTCATGGGAGGTTACAAAAGAAGACAAGGCGATACTAAGGAGGGACTATAAAGCCTATGAACAAATCAGAAGCCAGCATTTACAAAGGACAATGACACAAGCCAATGAAAAATATGGGTGGAGAGTGGGCGGAGCTTCAAGTCCATACTCGATTACAGCATGCCTCGCAGAACAGCGCATGCGCTGCCCAGGCTCGACTTAAAAATTATGTAAAAGTGTGGCAGGTATTATACAAAAGCCTCAATGAAGGACATGAAATAGGAGAAAAATATTTGTGATTTGAGAATGTGAGGTCTTAAAAATACATGCATGTATTCATTTTATTAATTTATGAATTGCGCACAAAGCCAGCATAACGCCTTCTCCATGGTTCACATCGATAGGGCTGGCCGGTGTTTATACAACTTGAACCATGTCTAAATTTGTACATATGATGAAACAGCAACACAATTCTATGATTTTAGACAATGCGCCAAATGTAGGGTGACCAGACGTCCCCGATTTGCCTGGACAGTCCCGGTTTTTCACCAGCTGTCCGAGCAGATTTCGGCAATATTGTCTCATGTCCCGGTTTTTAGAAGGGGTTGACTGAAAACAGTGAGAGGCACTTTTTTGGGTGTTCTAAAGCTTTGCTAGTTAGCAACTGTTATAAGTAAGCAGTTTAATAAATAGATATAATTTTGATTGTAGAAATTACATTGTATTTACTTTCTTAATGCATCTTCTGTGATCCTATGTTGATGACAGCTGTCAGTCTGCGCCATTCCGTGGATGAAAAATTGTAGTCCTTCTTCTATTTTCCCCAAATGTCCCGGTTTTTGGTTCCCAAGATCTGGTCACCCTAGCCAAATGTGCAACATAAATGATTGAACTGCGCACCTTGTATAATAAGGGATGCTTACTGGTTTGTACAGAAAGTTGACATCCACTAATTTGTAAAATGGCAAGTACATTTTTGGGTGAACATTACCCACATAATAATGAAGTGCCTTTATCGTGCTGCAAAACTGTGGCACAGTACACATAAAAACACCAACAAATAAATATTGCCACATTCTTCGTACCCTCAGATAGTAACAGCTGTGACTTTGTTTTACAAAATGTATTTGTGAGAGGAGACCCCCCCAACTTATGCTATGTTACTGTTATTTGTATTGCGCTCGATTCACCCCGGGAGGGGTATCTCGGTGCAGGGGCCTTGTAAACAACAGGCAGCTGTCACAAAATCATCCACTTAGAACAGTTCCATTTTAAGTAGCTTCCTGAAAAGTAATCACGGCACAGGCGTATGTGCACGGGTGGGCAATCCAATAAAAGGGGGCCAGATAGGAGAAAGATCTACCCCCTGACCGAGACTTTTTAATCCGGGGAACTGTGAGCAACATTTTATCCTGCGATCATAATGCTTTTCCTGGACTGTAGGGGGTGAGCTTCGAGGATAGAAACGAGGCCCTTTTCCCATAAGCGCTTTGTGGGTAATACAGCAAATGTTGAAACTAATCCTTTTGCAAACAGGTAGCCAGTGTAAGGAGCATAGAAGGGGAGCAGATGAAGACCTCGCAGGAGCATTACAAATAAGGCGCTGCCGAATTTCGCACCCCCTGCAGTTTCATCAAGAAGGACTCATTTATGGAGGCAAGTAAAGCATTGCCGTAGTCCAAGTGACTCACAACTAAGGCTTGGACTAACTTGCCTTAAATGCGTGGTAAAGACATGCGTTGTAAAGGCATATAGGTGGTAAAAACATGTATGGTAAAAAATGTGTGGTAAAAGCACAACGCGGTAAAAACCTAGTTGTAAAGGCCGTTTCCCCTGGCTATCACAGCCGACAAGTTTCTTCATTGCTCATGAGACTGTCTCTCTGCTCTATAGAAGAACAGTCTTACATTTTAGGTCAATCCTCTTCAGATGGTAGTCAAGTCAACCAAGCTTTATTCGATTTCTTTTTAGATAATCACAAAAGCACACAATATCACACATCATTATAATAAAAAACAAGGTTTTAAAACATCATGTATCAAGTCTATTCAAGTAATTTAAGCTGTCTTCCTGGATGCAAACTCATTGTTAAAGCAGAATTAAAAATTCACATTAAAATAGTTTTTCTACATTTAAGTACACTTTTTAAGAACATTGATAAAATCCATATAAATTATTCATGTTCTAAAAATTGTAGGGCTATAAATGCAGGTCGGCATTGCCTAATGCCAAGTGACTTTAAAATTGGTAAAATCCTTCTATTTCTTTGAACAGAATAAAATTTACAAAATAGCACGACATGGATTGTTGATTGTTGGGAAACATTGTCACAAGGGCACCTGTTCATTACTCTTGACCAATCGTTCATTGTAGGAAAGCTCCTTAACCTATGTATAGTCCCTAATCTGAATCTGGTCAATAAGAATCTATCATATCCACCGGGCGTAACTTTAAGATAAGGCTGGAATCCATAGGTAGTTAAAATTATTTGATTTGCCAATACTGTTGGCTTTACAATTTCAGTAGATAATCTAATCGAATCCAATAAGGTCAGACACTTTTCCTTAAGATCTTTTCTAGTGACAGCGTTCATTGTGTTAGGCTCCTTATAAAAACTGGGGTGGCCAAGGTCATTCATAAAGTTTTTAATATACTTTAGCCACTGTATGGTTGATACCCGTTCAAGCTTGAGACTATCTTTTAGAATGTCCAGATTTAACGTGATTTTTGATGATGTCAAGATCCTATGCCATAATAGAACAGGTTCTATTTTTATAAGGTCCGATATGTATGGCAAGCCTAATTCGGAATGGCATGCATAAGAGGACGTACTACTCTGGACTGCTAGTAAATATTTTAAAAACACATTCTCAACTAGTTGTAATGGCTGTAAATCAACGTGGCCCCAGACACCTGAGCCGTACATAGCTGTAGAGATACACTTAGCCTGGTAGATATGTAGTAGCTCTACCGGCGGTCGTCTGCCCAATTTTCTAGCAAAATTAGCTAAGGCGGCAGTGACTTTCATGAACATTAATTTCCTTGCTTGGACTGCTTGACTCCATGTCCCCTTTTGATCAAAGAGGATGCCCAAATAAGAAAATCTTTTTGTGAATTTAACTTTTTTCTTAGCAATATAGAAATCTCTACATTGTGTACTTCCAGCACCACATCTCATGATAAAAGTCTTTGACGTATTTACTCTGAGACCCAAATCATGCATAAATAAGGAGAAACTAGTCACTACCCTTTGAAGTCCCACTTGAGTACGTGACATTAATACGGCATCATCGGCATACAGTAGGGCGGGTTTGGGCTGTGTACCAATTTGTGGGAAGTCCTGACACTGGTTCGTCAGCGCTTGACCTAGTCCATTAATATAGAGTGTAAATAAAAATGGGGCCAACTCGCAACCTTGCCTTACCCCTCTCTGTATTTTAAACGCCACCAGCCCCATACCTCACCCTTGCCCTTGCGTTACTATATAGTTGCATTAAAAAATATATTATTGGAGGTTCCACACCTAAATCCTCCAAGATCCTCCATAACTTATCATGCATTACACAGTCAAAAGCTGCTGTGAGGTCTACAAATGCTAAATAGAGCCTACCAACGTATACTTCCCAACAATGATATTCAGATTCAAACTCTGCTCGACAGTACCTAGAACCTCTCAGAAGCCAAATTGTAATTCAGAGATTATTCTATTATCTTCGGCCCATTCCTGTAATCTATTAAATATAATTTGCCCTACTACTTTAACCAGGGAGTCTAATAATGATATGGGTCTATAGCGAGCAGGATCCTGGCGCTCGCCTTTTTTAACAAGCATTGGCACAGCCAATAGGTCTCGCCTTTGGGACCTTATAAGTGTTTAGCCATGCAACACTTGATGTTGTTGCACCAAGGATATTCTGCTGGATAACTAAACACTTATAAGGTCCCAAAGGCGATGCACAGGGGGTGGTAAGAGGGAGCTCATAGTGTACACATTACAGCACACTGGCAGCGCATAGTTTAGAACATTACAGCACACTAGCAGCGCAAAGCAGTTCCATGAGCTATCACTTGCTACAGTCCAACAAGCAGATGGTCACTGCGAATGGAACACTGACTCACAACCAAACACACTAGGTTTAAAAAAGAAATGGGTAGAAGACAAAAACAACATAAGCATACCAGAGCCCTCACTCTGCTCGCTATTGACAATGCAGTGGTAAAGGGAACTGTGCTTGTTTCGTCCTTCGTAGAGGCGTTAAAATATACAGAACAAGAAAGACCATCTGTGCAAAATAAGTACTGAAAAACTAGAGTACGGCTAACTATTTTCTGCTAAAAGGCGGCTTAGTACAGCCATGAACAAACAATAACCGATTTACACCTCTAATGACGGATCAGCCAAACAGACTAAGAAGAGAGGGCTACTGCTGGGGAGGCCCTCGTGGGGGAGGGGCTCCCATCCCATTCAGTGGCTGCTCTTGTGCGACATACAACAAGTTAGTTAGAAGGAACCCTGCAAGTCTGGAGGCTGGATAAGCACCATCTACACACCACAAGGAGACGAACGGCAGGCAGCCAGCAAGCCCGAACGGAACGGGAACGTTTCTTGGAAAGAGAGGGACCATGCTCTGCAACCTGGGCCTGTTCGGATCAGGAAAGGGATCTAAAAATGCTAACACGACACGATACAAGTGTGTAGCATGCAATGCCCACGAGCACACGGAGCAGCATGCATTGTAAACAAAAACGTCTCTTCGCCTTTTGCGCACCCCCGGTGTTGGCAAAGCCATGTGTAAAGGACTTGGTCTCCCCAAAGTGTGGCTAAGCCTTCCTCTTCCTGTGCCCCCGCGACCTTGGAAATGGGTCTTTTAGAATGTTAATCTCTCCAGCACCCTGTTTTGTTCCCACGCATCCTCCAATTGGCAGATTCCGTTCGCTCTCGGCCTTTCCAGCTGTTAACACGCAACCGTGGTGGCCCCGATGGCTACGAGCTGTTCTACATAGACCGCCCTCGGTAAGATGGGGCCTCCTCACACGGCTGACGGCACGTCCGTGGACGAGGGTGGCACGACTGCAGCGTCCTGAAGCGCCGGCCTATCGAGGCCACTGAACTGTACCAACATCTACAACAAAACTTCAGGTACGGTAAACAAAGTGGACTCCACTCATACCTACACGTGGGCAGGGTGCACGCGCAATGAGACCTGGTTCTTGGTTCATCTGAAAATAGACATTGCTGCTCCCGGTCTCATTTTCTCATAAACTTAACAGTAAATGTATTGCATGAAAGACGGCGAACTCAAACCCTGCACTGGGCGGTGCAAAGCAGGCGGGCAGCCTTCAGTAATCCCTGCAATGTGCAGCATGTCTTACTGCAAACCACGGGTGTCTTACGGCGGTGGGAGTCATCCACGTCTAGGCCAAATGGTGCTGACACAATCTTGGAATACAGGCTATTGGTATGTGTTTCCTGCTAATATGCATTACATAAGCGGGTATTATCCTAAGCTTAACTGTATGTGGGTAGGGGAGGAGAGGTAAACTGGTAATGAAAGCAACCCCAATGCAACTAGTATACATAAAGCAGGTCTTTAATACCGCCTCTGCATCTGCCTATATTTCTAAGTTTCACTGTGGTAAGAGGTGTGTCTATGTTATAAGAAATGGAAAACAGAAGAGAAGGCACGTTTTAAAAAAAATCTCTGAACTGGAGATAGCCAGTTAGGCAGCCACCAAGACACAGCCCTCCATGATCCCGATTTCACCCAGATTGCCCAGCACCAGTCTACAACGTGCTGCACCTACCAAATGCAGCTGCTGCGTAGAATAAGATGGTGTGGAACTTCAGAGTGACGTCACTGGCAATTGATGAAAGTACAGCAATTTGTCAATTTGTTGCTGCTGAAAGTTGGTGAAGGTGATGTTGGTCTCTTGGATGGTGTTGCTGGCACGACACCCGTATTATTGATTTGGTCAAATAAATATGAGGGTCATTACCTTCAGAGTAATTTACACATCATCTGATGTAGATCATCTTGTCAGAACTAGCTTTTAGTATTTTAGCTTTCTACAGCGCTAAGATAACGCACAATCAATTTACTATCACTTGCCAAGTTAAAGAGGTGCAAATGACAGTACAATAGTTCTTCAATGGTATATGTTGTAAAAAAGGGTCCCGTAAATGTGGAAACCAGGTTCACCAAATAAGTGGAGGGAACCATGTAATATGAGAGGTTCCATTAAGGACAAAATGTCATGAGACTGTCATGTTACACTAGGCCCTACGAGTCCTACAGTTGAGCGTATACTGGAGTTAATCAACATTATTCTGACTGGAACCTATGGATTTCTGATTTTTATGAACTCGTGGGAATTCTGGATTCTAGTTTTATTAATATAGGGTGCAGACCATTTCAGAACCATAAGTCTAGCCTGAAGGTGCAGCTACTGCATTGATTTGGACTCGTTTTCAGTTTGTCTACTGTACGGCATGCTTACAACAAACTTAGAGATGCAACTAATAATACATTAAAAGAACATTTAAACTGGGTTTCGGAATTTGACTACATTGGATTTAAAGCTCAACTAAATAATTCTATTCAGAGTGAGTCTCTACAGCAAGATTTCGTCCTTTACCATAAGAAAATTGACATATACTTTAATGACAGGTGGGAGCTTAACAGCCCAACTGTATCTTGTCTCACACCTTTGATGAAGCATCAGCGGCAGCACTTCCTTTGGGCTATACCACTAATGATCGAAATGCCATTGGAAAAGCTCGGTATTTTCTTGTAAGTGTTGCCGTTTTTTGTAAGTATTGCACTGTGGCGACAGCTCACATACTGTGCATCTACTCAAAACTTAAGGAAAAAAAACATGCCAGTTATTTTTCAAAATATGGGTCAGAACTATTAAGGTTTGTATCGAGCTCTCTTATTGGGGGGAGTGGTTTCAATTATCATGGATGACATATAAGTACATTTACTAGCAGTTATCGGCGACATTGGATTTAATCTCCAAACTGGAGTTTTGCTGTGAATAAGACTTTGAAGGCGTTTGTGTTCGACAGCCTGCAAGGAACTCTCATGAATTGCTGGACTGAACTCAAACCTATTGAGACTGTAGGGGCTAAATCACACAAAATTACATTTAACGTTTTAAGGATGAGACTCATTGTTTAATTCCTATGATGATTTTAATTTACCTTGATACTGCCTGTATTAAGACTTATAACCAATACCATGAATTGATACAATTGTAAAACAAAGGGAATTTAAACTCGTTTGGTGCATTTTAAAAGTGCAGTTTTTCCAACAACAAAAAAACAAAAGCTTTAAACTGAGTGTTATATAGCTTAGATGCGAAGGATCTGACGTGAGAGATGGCCTTAGCCCATCACGTCTTTATTTTGACACACTTTCGTTTTGAAAGCAGACACTAGGCAATACTCGTGATGGTCCGGGCATTAAGCAATGTGAAAGGTCCTGGACTAACCCTTGAGATCTTAACATAACTTATGGGGAGGGCCAAGAGACACAGGGCCATATTAGCAACAAAATGCGATAAATATCGCAGAGCGCGCTTAGCGCGAAATATTTTATCGCCAGCTATCGCTGGAATATATCGCCACGCTAACGCTGTATTAGCAACAATTAGCGCTATGGCGATGATTATTCCAGCGATAGCAGCATAATGCGAGAATATCGCTGGAAAACCAGTGCTATTCTCGCATTAACGCTAAGGTGGATTCAGCATTAGAATCCACCTCCTATACCTTAAACAGGTAAGTCATAGTCAATAGCAGGTGTTAAAATCTAGCGATAAACGCGCTTAGCGCGATTTATTTTATCGCTTCGCCTGCCTTGATAATAGGGGTTAGTGGTGTTAGCGACTGTTTACAGTCGCTTTTAGTGGGGAACGCCTACCTTGCATGTCATTAGCGATAAATATCGCTGACATGCAAGGCGATGTAATTCCCGGCCTCTAACGCCTGAAAGCTGTCGCTAACGCCTGTTAGCGACAGCTTGCTAATAGGGCGTTAAAAATATCGCCGATTTAGCGGCAAAAAGTGCCGCTAAATCGGCGATAAAGCCCTTGATAATATGCCCCACAAGCCTTTATAATCTCGAGCGTTTTACACTCCAACACTGGCCATTTTAAATGGACTGTGTTAATGATGACACGTTATTTTTGAAATGTTTATCTTTTTCAGCAACTCGAGACTCCATTTAGAGCAAAATAAGGCAGTGGCGTTGCGCTGGGCAATGTCTGCCAATGTGCATACATCTAAGCGGCAAGAAAAGAAATTGCACAGTGGAAGAGTCCTTTTAGGTCGCATAAATGCGCTTTGAGATAAAATAGCTCCCTTGGAAGACATGCACACCAATACACAGTCCACTAATCGGGTTCGATACTTGCATGCACTGACCAAACGCCATTTGAGGCTGGCTTGATACCAGTTAAACAATTAGTCAAATTCTAAACACAGAGCTACAAGTTCATCGTAAGGAAACAGCGGACGTGGACAATTACTTCCGCACCTACCCTTTTCCAGGGCGGGCTTTTATAGTTTCAAGTAAGGGACAATGCCTCATAATAATGCTGGAGCACAAATAGCGCAACAATAAAGTTGTGCACAGCAGCTCAGTTAATTTGGGTTTCCAAGGCTGAAGTTTGAGCGAGACATGGAAGGAGAGCAAACATTTAAATGAAAACTACATTTTCAAAATGATGGCGAAAAGCCCCTTTACTGCCAATGTGATGCGCTGCGACAGACCCCCGTAGAGTGGTGAGTGCCGGGCAGCCTAAGACCAAAGCCAGTAGTAAATCGGGGCACCAGGTCTCCACTGAGAGAGGATTGAACAAGCAGGAAACCAAGTACTGTCCTGGGAAGCGCTGGCTGAAAATACACAGCCCGCGAGTGGTGCGCACGTGAGAGAGAGGGGGAGCAGGAGGTGAGTGCGTGGTGCGTGCGCGCGCGCGCAGTCTGCTCATTTTCAAGCACTGCACTCGTGCTTGTGGCGCGCCCCTGCTCGCTCCCGCAAGGTGGATGCCGCCACAAGCACGAGCGTGTGCTTGAAAATGAGCAGAGAGACGGCTAAAGGCCCTCCTATGCAGCGCATGCGCACTGCGTAGGTGAGACCTAAAAACTGGAACCAAGATTGACTCAGACCAGCTCTCTATAAAATGTGAAGAACAGCATGCTGTTATTACTTGAGTTAAAAGCGGGCGCCATAGCAGCAAATTACATTTGTAAAGATCTAAGGGGACCCTATCGGGTCCAGGAGCCTTCCCGCCATTACTTGCTGTAATAGCACAATTAACTTCTTCCAATGTAAACTGGAGGTCAATGGTACATTTGGGAAATAGCGATAAGATATCATGTGGCATTTGACTTCCCATAGATTTATCTTGTATGGTACATTTATACATGGTAGAATAGTGCTCCACCCATTGTTCTTCTGCTATTGCTATCTCAATAGAGGAACGTCCCGAGTAACCAGGAAAGGGGCTTTAACTGCCTTCCAAAATGCAGAACTATCTCTTGTTAATGAAGCTACATGCAAAGCTGACCATGCTTCTTCCCTCAGCGTTTCTTTGTGCTCTTTGAGTGCGCGCTTATCTGCCCCCCTGGCCATTCTGATATCATGGCTATTTCTAGGTGATTTATGTATCTCATATTTCAATCTAGAATATGCCTGGGTGCATTTGGTATCAAACCACCCTTGATTTCTACTACGCATATTGTTATTCTGCACAAATAGGGCCTCTTTTATAGCTCCAGATATCTGTTGGAAGCAATTTACAACATCATCATGGGGGGTTGTTTCATCAAGGCAAGCTATGAAGGCAGATTCACATTTGGTCACTACTTTCTTTGTGATTTCCAGTGGATCCACCATCGACCAGCGCAGGGTATAATCATTTACTTTACTTAAGGCTATATTCTGTGTGGCATGGGGAAATTTGTCCTTAGTGTTTGACTATTTAATAATATAAACGAAACACTTAATGGAAAATGGTCGCTCAGGGCATTTTTATGAGTTATAAAAGACTTAACTCTAGTTGAATGTCTATTTGACATCAATATATAATCTATGATTGAAAAGCATCCTCTTCCATTGTAAGTGTGCCTGAGGGGGACAAGCAGAATGCATAATTCGTTAACAAACCCTAAATCAGACCCAAACATTACTTCATTTAGTAGTTCCCCATATTTTGTATGTGAGAAATGCATGTAACTATTCCCATCCTCGGACGTACACCCGCACACTTCCCCCCACTTTTTGTACATGAAACAGAGTTAAAATCCCCCCCAAATTATAAACACATCTTTTGCACTGTCATTCTGGGTAAATTTTAAATCATTAGCTAGTTTTCTCATTACCCCCCAATCTGTTCACGAGGCATATTATTGTAAAAATGTATCAGGACAATACAATGCAACCTATCAATATGAAATATGATTAATTGATAATATATTTCCTCTTTTTTCAGTTCACTTTTTCTCATATTCACCAGATTTCCACGTTCCACTGGTATAGCTGCATTCTGAAAAGTTTTATAGCCGTTGATGTGCACAGTACTCTCTGCCCAGGTTTCTTGGAAACACAATATATTAAATTTCTGTATGAAATCTAACCATAGCGGGTTAGCAAGCTTTGAGCGTATACCTGCAATATTCCAAAATAATAAATGACAAAGATCTGTATTGTTACTGCCTATGATGTTTACAACATTAGCTTTGTCAGAGGATGCTGAAGGGCTAGAGAGTGTTGCAGCGTTTAAACGCTTAACTTGGGTGGCTATAGTACCCTCAGTGGGGTGCAGTGTGTCAGCTACTGGATAGATTTAGGGTGAAGATATTTTTGACGAGACTAACTTATTTGCTATGTCAGGAATTGACCCGGGATTAGATCTGTATGTTTGTGACTCTATAGTTGTGATCTGGCTGAGTTCCACAATTCGTGAAATATGTGGGTCTATTTTTCCTTTTAGTCAGTCTACCCCCTCTAGAGTTTGAAGACTATCAAATCAATTACTAACTGGGACATTATATTTGTAGTGTGCAATCTCCAAATAGTTCCTGCTAATAGGCCTTGTATATTGATCCTTCGGCGGTTGATAAAAGTAGCCTAAGGGTACTATATTACTGTCCTCAGTCGTAATGAAATGATTCTCTGCTCTCCTCAGAATACTTTGCACTAAATGTGGGGTTTTAAATGTTAGAACCACACAATCACCTGGAAGGGTTTTATGAGCTTTACCAATCCAGCTAATTCTTCAAGCTATCTTAAATTCAGTGAAAAGTGCTTCGGTTAGCCCTGTTTTTGTGCCCAGCCAGAATAGGGATTTATTCCTCAAGGCATCCCAGGCATCAAGTGCTCGTGCAGGAAGTTTTGGGACATTTGCCAAAATTATCGTATATGGAGTGGCTTCTGGTGGTAAGTCCAGACAAACCAACTCAGTCCGTTGCCTGATTTGGATTTGGGGCATGGTTGAATAGGTGTTACTTTATTGAGTAGGTAAAGGTAAGGGTAGAGGAGTCCGGTTAAAGGTTTTGGGTCTATCTTTGCTGGACGATCCTCGCGGTTAATCCCTACCAAATTCAAATCTGCTGAGGAAACGTGTTCTGTGGCTTGACTGGAAGGTATCCCCTTACCCTTACTTGCTGGCTTACTGGCATTGTCCCTTACTGTGTTATTGTTGTTAAGATGCATGATATTTCCTAAGTGTTTACTTAGGGTCTCCTCAATTGAGGTGACTCTGTCAATTAATTTAACTAGGGCATTTCTTAGGTACTTATCTATCTCATCCATCTTTGCGGTTAGCTTTCTCATATCGTCCTTCTAGTTGTAAGTCTGAGTGCTTACAACTGATCTCCCGCTAGTGCCTACCTCAGATGTAGCTAGTGTTTTACCCCGCTTAGGTAGCTTTTTGTGTGTCTTTATATGTGGTGTTCTTGTTTCTATGTTGGTGACCTCATTTACTTTAACAGCTATACCTGGATTTCTGGGGCCTTGACTGAGGAAGAGATTGACTAGCCTGGTCCAGTAAGAGAGAGTATAGGTGTAGAAATCGATGGCGATGTCGCTAGGGATGGGGTCAGATGGGGTCAGAAGAATGGTTGGAGGGTTTAGTTTCGAGGATGCAATTGAGGAGGTCATCTTCCGAGATGACGTCAAAGTTCTGCCAGGTAACTAAGGATTTCCGCTCCTCAATGGGGGTGGGGTGGGCGACCTGATCCACCAGTGCTTTGACCTTTTCATCAAAGAATATAGCGAAATCTGCTGCTTTCTTTGTGGAATCCTCAGGCTTAATGGTTAGGGAGAACAGTTTGGGTTTTTGATGAGGTCAAAAAGTTTTTGGGGTCTGTTTTTGGCTGAGTCAAGGAGGGATCTGAAATGAGATGCTTTTTCAAGGAAGATGTGGTTGTGATATTTGGATCTTGCAGAACGTAAAAGAGAGAGATTGGAGGTGGAAGGAGATTTTCTCCAGGATTTTAAGGTTTTTCCTTTCATCGTAGAGAGCTTTATTGAACCAAGGTGCTGAGGGGGTGGGTCTTTTCCTTTTGCTTTGGAGTGGAGCGACATTGTCGATTTCGACTGCTAGTACTGAGAGGCACTGAGAAGTGAGAACGTTGACATCCACGTTAGGGTCTAGTCTAGGAAGTGCCCGCATAGCAGAATCACAAAAAGTGTCTTAGTGTTGCGGAACCAGGTAGTAGCTCTTTTACGTTGGCCGAGAGTTATAACGTGCGATAGGTGAAAACGGAAGGGAATGAGGAAGTGGTCAGACCAGTCTACATGGATGGGGGAGCAGTAGTCAGCAGGTCTGCTTTGGATATGACAAGGTCCAGAATTGAGCCCTTGGAATGTGTGGTTTCCGAGCAATGTTGGAAGAGATAATTGGCTGAGAGAAAGGTGGCAAGCTTGTTGGCAGCCGAGTCTTCCAAAGAGCCCCAGTGGAGATTAAAGTCACCCAGGAAGATCTGTCTGTCACTTTGAGAAAATTGGTCACTGATGAAGTCAGTCAGTTCCTCCACAAAGGAAGAGCAGTTACCGGGCGGGTGGTAGATGGCATGGAATCTAAAGGGTGAGCCGTGATGTATTTGAAGTTCTAGGGATAGGCATTCGAATGTACGGAAAAGGGTGGTAGGGAAGGCTTTCATTTGAAGGGAGTTCCTGACGATGATAGCGACACCGCCCCGAATTTTGTCTGCCCTGTCATTTCTGAGGATAGAGTTGTCGGTGGGTACAAGAAGATCAAACAAAGTATGAGAGGAGTCATTAAACCAGGTCTCAGTGAGGAAGAACATGTCAAGATTCTGGTGGGTGCTAGTATCAGAGATTTCCAATTTGTGTTTGATTGCAGATCTGCAGTTGTGGAGCAAGCAGTGCAGCTCTGACGCAGATGTTTAGGTGATGGGGTGTCAGGGTTGTTAAGGGAGATAGGGATAAGATTCTTGAATGAGGGAGCCCGGTAAGAGGGAGGCTGGTAAGGTCTGACAGAGGAGATGGTCTGAATAGGGAACTGCGTAGAATTATTAGGAGAGGAAGGTGGAGGGGGAGTGCCGTTGGAGGTCTTGTAGCTGGCCAGTAAGTTGGTGATGTCTGCAGAGGACAGACTGTGGTTGGCTTTATTGGGGCGCGGGAGCAAGGAACTCCTCGGGAGGTTGTTAGGGAAGGGGGACATCTTGGCGCTTAAAAGTGAGATGGACGCTACCAGCTGGGAAATGGAATAGATGAGAGAATCAAGTTTATTTTCCAGGGAGAGGAGAGCTGAGCACGGAGTGTTGGGCGGCTCGATGGATAAGGGAGGGAGTGCAGAGGGTGAGGGAGGACGGGGAGGGGTGGGGGAACGGATTAAGGGAGGCGGTGCAGAGGGTGAGGGAGGACGGGGAGGGATGGAGGAGCGGGATACGGGAGGGAGTGCAGAGAGTGAGGGAGGACAGGGCGGGGTGGGGGAACGGGATACGGGAGGGAGTGCAGAGGGTGAGGGAGGGAGGGGAGGGGTGGGGAGTTGGGGAGCAAGGGTAGAAGGTGAGGAAAGATGGTGGACGATAGGAGTGGATGGTGAAACAGTGGTGGGAAGAGAAATATTTTTACTGGTGTTGAACAGAGGGGAAGAGAAGAGATCATAATTATGAGGAGAAAGTTGAGGAGTAGGAGGGGGGACAAATGAAGGCTGGAGGTAAGGGGAGAAGAAGGGAGAAGAGGCTGAACAGGGAGGGGAGGGCGGGGGGTCAGATGAAGGCCAAAGGTACGTGGAGAAGAGAGGAGAGGGGGCTGTACAGGGGGGGAGGGCGGGGGGTCCAAGGAAGGCCAGAGGTATGGGGAGAAAAGAGAGGATGGTGCTGGACAGGTACTGTAGGCTGTGCCCCCTCAAAGAAGCTGATGCTTCCCAACGTCTACTGGTGTGAGGGGCACCCCACAGGGATGGTGTGTGAGGGGGAGGCATTCTTCAGGGGGAGGGGCCTGGGCACCCCACAGGGAAGTTTGTGAGGGGAGGCCACCTTCGGGGGGGGGTTTGGGCACCCCACAGGGATGGTGTATGAGGGGGAGGCATCCTTCAGGGGGTGGTCTGGGCACCCCACAGGGATGGTGTATGAGGGGGAGGCATCCTTGGGGGGGTCTGGGCATCCCACAGGGATGGTGTATGAGGGGGAGGCATCCTTCGGGGGCGAGGGGCCTGGGCACCCCACAGGGATGGTGTATGAGGGGGAGGCATCCTTTGGGGGGTCTGGGCACCCACAGGGATGGTGTATGAGGGGGAGGCATCCTTGGGGGGTCTGGGCACCCCACAGGGATGGTGTATGAGGGGGAGGCATCCTTCGGGGGGGTCTGGGCACCCCACAGTGATGGTGTATGAGGGGGAGGCCACCTTGGGGGTGGGGCTCTGGGCACCCCACAGGGATGCTGTATGGGGGGCATCCTTCAGGGGGAGGGGCCTGGGCACCCCACAGGGATGGTATGTGAGGGGGAGGCCACCTTCGGGGGGGCGTGAGCACCCAACAGGCATTGTGTGTGAGGGGGGCTGGGCACCCCACCTGGACGGCCTGAACACGCAGCCCGAGTGCACTGGGGCGTCCCTGGTTCGCAGACACTGCAAAGCCCCCGAGCGTCCCAGTCCACGTGTGAGCCGCGCTCCAGTCCGGGGGTTGTTTTCATTCCTGTGTCAGCAGCCCAGACTCGTACCGTGGATCCAGGATTGAATATCACGAAGTCCTGGTCTGTCCTTGCACATGCCCCCAGGAAGCTCTGGCCATGCCCGTCTCCAGCGCAGAGGTCACCACGAACCCCACACCCTGAACCTGGCACATGCGGATCGGGTCATTGGCTTGGAGGAGGGTGACCAGAGTTTGAAACAGGAAAAAGCAGGGCAGGCCAGGAATACAAGTAGGACTAAAACCTCTGGACTTACTTCTATGTCTGGCCTGTGCCGGTTTATGCGTAGCCTTGTATTCCTCTAATCCTACAAAGGACATGATTTGAGCTTTAAATTGTAATTACGCTTTCAACTTACTAAAGGAATTAATGTTACTCACCTTGGGAACCACATGTTCCAGCATGCATTTACAAAGGATTACAGAGAGTAACGCCCACTGTGGGCCGGAAATGAAATAAAAGCATGTGAAAATTAAAAGGTGAGCTTTTGAATGCGTCCTTTTCAAGCAGCCCAAGAAGAAGGGGCCCTGAGCCCTGAAACGCGTCGGCACATATGCAAATGGAGGAATAAGAAAGTGAGCTGCATCTCAATGGGGGAGCGCTGGGAGTGCTCTCTCGATGCTCCGGGCATATTGGATAATAAAATATGACACGGCAGCCCAGCCGTGGAGAAGAGCACCATCGATATAAAGAGGCTGTGGTATTTGAACTATTCAAACCGTGACTGGGAAAGTGAACATTTCAAACCATGACAGCGCAGCGCTCCTGATGCTGATTGAGCCTGCTATTTATTCCTCTAATCCTACAAAGGACATGATTTGAGCTTTAAATTGTAATTACGCTTTCAACTTACTAAAGGAATTAATGTTACTCACCTTGGGAACCACATGTTCCAGCATGCATTTACAAAGGATTACAGAGAGTAACGCCCACTGTGGGCCGGAAATGAAATAAAAGCATGTGAAAATTAAAAGGTGAGCTTTTGAATGCGTCCTTTTCAAGCAGCCCAAGAAGAAGGGGCCCTGAGCCCTGAAACGCGTCGGCACATATGCAAATGGAGGAATAAGAAAGTGAGCTGCATCTCAATGGGGGAGCGCTGGGAGTGCTCTCTCGATGCTCCGGGCATATTGGATAATAAAATATGACACGGCAGCCCAGCCGTGGAGAAGAGCACCATCGATATAAAGAGGCTGTGGTATTTGAACTATTCAAACCGTGACTGGGAAAGTGAACATTTCAAACCATGACAGCGCAGCGCTCCTGATGCTGATTGAGCCTGCTATTTATTCCTCTAATCCTACAAAGGACATGATTTGAGCTTTAAATTGTAATTACGCTTTCAACTTACTAAAGGAATTAATGTTACTCACCTTGGGAACCACATGTTCCAGCATGCATTTACAAAGGATTACAGAGAGTAACGCCCACTGTGGGCCGGAAATGAAATAAAAGCATGTGAAAATTAAAAGGTGAGCTTTTGAATGCGTCCTTTTCAAGCAGCCCAAGAAGAAGGGGCCCTGAGCCCTGAAACGCGTCGGCACATATGCAAATGGAGGAATAAGAAAGTGAGCTGCATCTCAATGGGGGAGCGCTGGGAGTGCTCTCTCGATGCTCCGGGCATATTGGATAATAAAATATGACACGGCAGCCCAGCCGTGGAGAAGAGCACCATCGATATAAAGAGGCTGTGGTATTTGAACTATTCAAACCGTGACTGGGAAAGTGAACATTTCAAACCATGACAGCGCAGCGCTCCTGATGCTGATTGAGCCTGCTATTTATTCCTCTAATCCTACAAAGGACATGATTTGAGCTTTAAATTGTAATTACGCTTTCAACTTACTAAAGGAATTAATGTT
The DNA here is from genome assembly GCA_963921515.1 of Calotriton arnoldi. Taxonomy (NCBI): domain Eukaryota; kingdom Metazoa; phylum Chordata; class Amphibia; order Caudata; family Salamandridae; genus Calotriton; species Calotriton arnoldi. The sequence goes on along the minus strand of CAWUFW010007756.1, from coordinate 84,109 downwards.
ACTCACCTTGGGAACCACATGTTCCAGCATGCATTTACAAAGGATTACAGAGAGTAACGCCCACTGTGGGCCGGAAATGAAATAAAAGCATGTGAAAATTAAAAGGTGAGCTTTTGAATGCGTCCTTTTCAAGCAGCCCAAGAAGAAGGGGCCCTGAGCCCTGAAACGCGTCGGCACATATGCAAATGGAGGAATAAGAAAGTGAGCTGCATCTCAATGGGGGAGCGCTGGGAGTGCTCTCTCGATGCTCCGGGCATATTGGATAATAAAATATGACACGGCAGCCCAGCCGTGGAGAAGAGCACCATCGATATAAAGAGGCTGTGGTATTTGAACTATTCAAACCGTGACTGGGAAAGTGAACATTTCAAACCATGACAGCGCAGCGCTCCTGATGCTGATTGAGCCTGCTATTTATTCCTCTAATCCTACAAAGGACATGATTTGAGCTTTAAATTGTAATTACGCTTTCAACTTACTAAAGGAATTAATGTTACTCACCTTGGGAACCACATGTTCCAGCATGCATTTACAAAGGATTACAGAGAGTAACGCCCACTGTGGGCCGGAAATGAAATAAAAGCATGTGAAAATTAAAAGGTGAGCTTTTGAATGCGTCCTTTTCAAGCAGCCCAAGAAGAAGGGGCCCTGAGCCCTGAAACGCGTCGGCACATATGCAAATGGAGGAATAAGAAAGTGAGCTGCATCTCAATGGGGGGAGCGCTGGGAGTGCTCTCTCGATGCTCCGGGCATATTGGATAATAAAATATGACACGGCAGCCCAGCCGTGGAGAAGAGCACCATCGATATAAAGAGGCTGTGGTATTTGAACTATTCAAACCGTGACTGGGAAAGTGAACATTTCAAACCATGACAGCGCAGCGCTCCTGATGCTGATTGAGCCTGCTATTTATTCCTCTAATCCTACAAAGGACATGATTTGAGCTTTAAATTGTAATTACGCTTTCAACTTACTAAAGGAATTAATGTTACTCACCTTGGGAACCACATGTTCCAGCATGCATTTACAAAGGATTACAGAGAGTAACGCCCACTGTGGGCCGGAAATGAAATAAAAGCATGTGAAAATTAAAAGGTGAGCTTTGAATGCGTCCTTTTCAAGCAGCCCAAGAAGAAGGGGCCCTGAGCCCTGAAACGCGTCGGCACATATGCAAATGGAGGAATAAGAAAGTGAGCTGCATCTCAATGGGGGAGCGCTGGGAGTGCTCTCTCGATGCTCCGGGCATATTGGATAATAAAATATGACACGGCAGCCCAGCCGTGGAGAAGAGCACCATCGATATAAAGAGGCTGTGGTATTTGAACTATTCAAACCGTGACTGGGAAAGTGAACATTTCAAACCATGACAGCGCAGCGCTCCTGATGCTGATTGAGCCTGCTATTTATTCCTCTAATCCTACAAAGGACATGATTTGAGCTTTAAATTGTAATTACGCTTTCAACTTACTAAAGGAATTAATGTTACTCACCTTGGGAACCACATGTTCCAGCATGCATTTACAAAGGATTACAGAGAGTAACGCCCACTGTGGGCCGGAAATGAAATAAAAGCATGTGAAAATTAAAAGGTGAGCTTTTGAATGCGTCCTTTTCAAGCAGCCCAAGAAGAAGGGGCCCTGAGCCCTGAAACGCGTCGGCACATATGCAAATGGAGGAATAAGAAAGTGAGCTGCATCTCAATGGGGAGCGCTGGGAGTGCTCTCTCGATGCTCCGGGCATATTGGATAATAAAATATATATATATATGTATATACACGTGCGTATATATGTACATATGTGTTTATATACAGGAAATAAACAGCTAGATTATTTTATACAATTAGAGGGGCCCAGTAGAAAGAGAGCATACGTGTCTATTCTGCTCTGTAGAATAACTTGACCCTTGTCCCAAAAACCGGGACATGTATTTAAATTTAAGAAAGCGTCGGGGCAGTCCTCTGAAAACCGAGACTGTCCGGGGAAATCCGGGACGTCTGGTCACCTTATGTTCGAGTAATGATGAGGCAGCAGGAGCACCGAAGACACCCACACAGCTCTATGGCCTTCGCTTGTCGCTGCTCCCTGGACAAGGTGCAAGGGTTCACCTCGTGCTTCTCCCCACACATTACTGAGCGCGCCCAGCAAATCTGGTGTCACTCCTGATGTGTCTTGGACATGTCACTTAACTGAATCACAGCCTATTAGGTGCACCATTACCAGACATAACATCCAGAGATATGTTCTTTACACACACATAAATGTTTTAGTCGAAATGTAGACTAAAACAAGCAAAAACAGAAGGTTTGTAGAAATGCAGGGTACAGTCCTATCCACGTTTCCCCTTAGAAATTACACATTAGCCTCAGCCAGGTGGCATCCTTCTTCGAAGTTCAAAATGATGTCCATACGTAAAATTTGGTAGAAGTACAGCTGTGTTTTTGTTAAATCTTTAACTCTGAGATCAATGTGTCAATTCCAAGAAAAAGGTGTATAGGATTGGACTCTGCATTTCTATTTGATTCTCTGCTTTTCATTGTATGCCTGCATTTGGAATAAAACACATTTGTATATAGGTAAAGAACACATATGGATGTCATATTTAACCATTGGTTATATGGTACTCAGTACATAGATGTGATGTTGCACCTGCTGGCATTTTAATGTGGTGTAACCCATGACGCCAGTGGGTACCTGGTGTTCCAGTGTAGCACCAGGCGCCGGGCCAGATGACCTACCTCCCCTTTATTGTCTGGCACTTCACATCACAGTATCACTTTGTGAAGCCATGGCTTGGGTCACCAGATACCTCCATGTGACTGTTGCCTATTACTTTCCAAAGCAGTGATTTTCATAAGAAATAAATACACATGCAATAGTGTCACCTCCCATCTGACCACCTCGCTTGTTTGCCTCTTAGCAGTCAAGAGCTCACCTTATCATGAGTCCAGGGTAGGAGGGAATGTTTCCATGTTGCTCTCCCACTGGGCCATATTAGGTCAGCCTCATAGAGGCACATACAGTGAGTACTGAGTGCGCAAAGTGCATCAGCGTGATACTGTCTACCTTACTGGCACAGGGTGGGATCATAGCAACTGTGTAAGAAATGAACCATACTGTCTATTTCCTGGCCCTGCTTCAATGGCCATTCCTGGCGCCGCTCTTCAAGGTGTGGACCACTTTAAAACAGTGATGACACCTTCGCAAAGAAATAGCAAACTTCTGAACACCGTCTACATTTGTCCTCTCAAGGCAATGTGAAGAATCCTGTTGACTGGTTGCCAGCCAGCCAGCCCTTTGCATTCATTACATCTGAGATTTCCATATGTCAGTGTATGTGTGACATTTTAGTGCCTTTTGTGTGACACTCCGATTGACACACTAGCAGTAGAAGAACAAAGCAGGTACATGCACATAATACAATCAATCTCGGAAATAACCCCCTTTGAGCAGTGTAATGGTCTTAAAATCCACACACACTACCAAGCAGGCGCAAAGAGGCTTATAGTGGGCTGGTCCCATGTGTGTAGGGGGGTACAAGTAGACGCTGTAGACGTGGCCAGGTAGAAGTAGATGAAGTTTATTAAGTTCTTAGAAGTAGTTACAACAAGCTAGAACAAGCCCCACCAGGAGCAGCCTCCTAGCTGCTCAGCCCATCTTCCCAACTGTCTCACACACACACAGGCACCCAAGCATTCCACTCACACTAACATTCTAACCGGAACACTCACACTGGCTGAGCAGCTAGGTACAGGGAACAGAATGAATGACCTGAGGATACCACAAGGCTCTCCCTTCCAACCTCAGTCTCTTCCAGCCAGCTGAGTTACAATGGTCCACTCACACAACAGAAGAAGGCCCCTGCCTACGCCACCACTACTACGAGCTGTGCAACGTGTATGGACAATAAGCCAGAGGGAGAGCAAAACCACTGTGCATACCACTACCTTACTTACAGCTGGCGCCTCGCGGGGTTCTCTTGGCTTCAGATATTGACTCTTCTCTTTTTGCGCCAATATAGCTCCTTCCTGAGGTCGCCGACTGTCTCTCCCAGGCACCATACAGTTCTTTCTCTCCTCTTGTGCAGTTGCCCTTCATGTGCTGAGGACTGTCAGTGCTGTTCAATGGTTGCTGCTGATGTCATGCTGAACGCAGTTTTCTTTCCCCACGCATTCATTGCCAGCGTCCCAGGGATGCTGCCAAGCTTCCACCGTGCACTCGGAACTCTTCGTACCAACATGTCCAGGATTTGCGTTCTCGTGCTGACCATGATGTTAATGCCTGCACTCCACCAAAAAACCAATTAGGATCTACTTGAAAACAAATCTGACCAACATAGTTTGTTTTCTATTCCACTCGCAACCCACGGACACACCTGAAGCCCCCACAGTAGGCATGTAAGAGCAGAAACCCACTATTAGCTGCCACAGAGACGGGCACCTGCATCAGTGAACAGAAACAACTGCTGGCCCAAAGGTCGCGCTCGATATTCGAATAACAAGCATTGGCAAAGCCAAAAGGTTTGGTGTTGTCTAACAACATTGTCAAGTTTTCCAGTGTTTGTTTTTTTGTAATAGGTTTGTAAAAACGTCATTACAAAAGCCATAAAAAAAAGGCCACTCGAGCATGTGTTTACGTGGGCACCCCTGAGAGGCACGTGACATGACTAGATGAGAGTGGCTCCATAGCGTTCGGCAATGTGAACAATGAAACAAGCTGTAGTATACTGTACACCTTCTAGTTTATCTCTGGTTGTTTTGTCCTCAATGTTTCTTATTGGTTGTTCCTCTCCACGTCACTTCGAATCCCGTGACACTATTTAGCTCACGTCACCGTGACGTATCAGGTTTTCCCTCATCAGCTGTGATTCAGACCCGTTCCGTAATCAGCTGACTGCGGGCCTTTTACCACAATAAATACTTACGAATTACCTACCTTGTATGTCAAGTTATTCCACATACCTTGACACTTCAATTGGCGACGAGTTCGGGATACGATTTTTGAAGAAAAGGTCCGCTTCAGCTGAAATTCGCTTTGGGAAGAAGTTATTGAGGACTTCAAAAGCTTTTATTCAGGCAAGTTACTATGTGATTCGGTTACTTCGGGTTAATTGGTCACTAATTTTCTACATGTTCCGTGTGACTCTGCTTTGTCGTAGCGTCAAGCTAGAATCAGATGTTATTCAGTTTTTTTTCGTCGTGAGTCAAGTTCTACAAAAGATTACTTTCAGGCAAGTTACTACATATTCTTGTCTGCTTTCGGAGTGAATAGTTATTAACCTTCGTACGCTTCGTGCATGTTAATTTCATATATTTTAGTTTCTATGGAGTTTTCGATTGCCGTTGGAAGTCCGTTAACGGCAGAAATGTGCTCAGCTGCAACTGTCAATTGCCGACGTCAGTACCAGCTGTAACTGACTTTGTTATGACGCACTCTTCACTGCCTACGCAGGCACGCACGTAATTACGCTACGTGACTCCATTTTGTGCTAATCAGGCTTCAAGTAAGTGCCGATAGCATTTATTACGAACAGTTTATTGATGTGCATAGCTCTTCATTTTCTTCAGAGATTCAAGGTAATTACAAACTGTTAAGTTAGCCAGATGTAAAAATACGTTCCTGCTACAAGTAATATTCAGTTTTTCCTCTTGTTGAAATTCGATTTTTTTTGTGAAAACGTAAGTGTTTATTTGTCGATGTCAAGTCATTGCATTTTCCGCTAAAGTTCATGTTTATGCAGCGCTACTGTTCTAAACGTTTTCAAGATTATTTTCAGAGATAAAAAAAAAAAAAAAAAAAAAAGAGAGAGGAAAGTTTTTCTGGCACAGTTATGTCTAGTAATTCAAACATCAGCGCGCCAGCAGAGTTTTTATTTCAAACTCTGTTTTATTGAAATTTTTCTCAGAGAGTGCGACCATAGCATTACATAGGCAACATTAGTTGTAAATACATTCCACCCAGATAAACGGAACGCTCATGCAGGTTACATTTTCCCCACAAGGTCAGCGGCGAATGCACTTTAATATATAACACAGCTTCGTCTTAACATGTTGCTTTCATACCCATGTTTCTGAATACAATCTACCCTCCCCAAAAATTAACCTAAAAAGGAAACTTAATTATACCTAAAAAAAAAAAAAAAAAAAAAAACTGTGATGTCATGGTGCGGATTAGAGAAATGTGAGCGCGAGGAGTGGGTTATCTGGGCCTCTACTTGGGTGCTCAACGCCCTCCTCAGAAAGCCCGTTCATATGGAACAATTAGATAAGGAACAAATGAAGGGCCCTAAGCCTCGGACCGCAAGCCGTCAAAAGGAGCCCCTCCGACAAGTAGCTGACCAGCGGAGACCAGATGTGATCAAAACCTTTTCTAGTGTCTTCAATTATATCAGTCATGCGCTCCAAAGCCAAAGCCCTCCACAGTCTCGCATGCCATTGGGTTAGGGAAGGGGCCTCTTGTTTTTTCCAAGCCGCAGCAACTGCCATTTTGGCTGCCCCCAAACAAAGCCACATCACTGATTTGTCACCCTGTGTCTGCCGCTTCAACGCTGGATTCCGGACCCCCAACAGAACTTGTTCCATGGAGGTGGGAATAGGATATCCTAAGATAAGCTTGATTTGGGACAGAATTTCTTTCCAGAAAGGTTTAATGGCAGGTCAGTCCCACCATATATGTCTGAAATCGCCTAACATCCCACATCCCCTCCAACACCTGTCCGACGAACTAGGAAAAATCGTGTGAAGTTTCTGAGGGTACAAGTACCAATCGTACATGATTTTGTAGTGTGCTTCTCTGAGATACATTGAGCGGTTGAATTTCACTATATCTCTGCCCAGATGTTCCCAATGCTTATCCTCCAATGGAGTATCTACGAGAGCGTCCCAAAAGCGTTTAAAACGCGGTGCCGTTCTGGGACTCGTCGCTTGTATCAGAGCGTACAGATAGGAGATACATCCCTTGGAAGAGGACCCCGAGTGAGCAAACCTCTCGATAGGGAGCAACTCCCTGGTGGCGGCCAGCCGCACCAGGGGCCGCTGCACCCAGTGTTTCAGCTGCAAGTAGTGGTATTCTTCTTTGTCATTCAATGCAAATTGCTTCTTGCACTCTTGAAAAGAGATGAGTTCTCCTCTTTCAAACAAGTGAGAGATCATGAGGCAACCGCCCTCCCTCCAAGCCTCGAAGGGACCTTCTTGTAGTGCGGGGGAAAAGCAGCATTGAAATGTATAGGCGTATGAGGGGAGGGAAAGGTCGTAAGGTGCAGTCTGTTAGTGAGGGTATCCCAGACTTTTAGTGTGGTGGACGTAGGCGTGCTTATGTAGGCATTGAGAGGTCTGTCTTGCTTTGGCTTCCATAGAAGATCCCAAATAGTACGCCCTGTTATCTGCCTGTCAATATGCAGCCAATGCTACTCCGAAGCCCGCAGCGACCATTCCGTAATTACCCGCATTTGCGCCGCTCGATAATAGGACTGAAAGTCCGGTAGTGCTAGACCACCTTCTTTACGCGGTCTAGTAAGCAAATTATAGGGAAGTCGTGCCCTTTTCCCTTGCCAAATAAATGTGGTCAGCATATGCCGCAGCTCCCTAAATAGGCCTCCCTCCACTGGGATAGGCAAACCCTGAAAAAGATAGAGTAAGCGAGGGAGAACATTCATCTTAATGGCATTAATCCTGCCGAACCAGGTGATGTAAGCCCCTCTCCATTTTCCCAGATCCGTCTTTAGTTGTCTCAGAAGGGGGGGGAAGTTAGCTTGGTATAGATCCTGTATTCGAGGAGTAAGCTTAACACCCAAGTAAGTGATCTCCTTGATGGTGCAGCGGAATGGTGACACCTCTTCCACCCCTCGCCAATCATCTTTAGGTATTGTTAAATTTAGTAGGAAGGATTTGGACCGGTTGATCTTGAATCCCGCCACCCTTTCAAACGCCTCTAGCTCTGCATGGATGGCCGGAAGAGAGACAAGAGGGTCCGACACTGGAAGAAGCACGTCATCGGCGAATAGCGATATCTTGTGGTCGTCCGTGCCAAAACGTATACCATGGATCTCTTGGTTTCCTCTGATCCTATGTGCCAGGGGTTCTATGCTCAAGGCAAAAAGGAGGGGGACAAGGGGCAGCCTTGTCTCGTCCCGCGAGCCAGGCGAAAAGGGGAAGAAGCAACTCCGTTGACAAGGACCCGAGAGCTGGGGGAATGATAGTTAGCGCGAATCATCCCTATAAAAGTTTCGTTAAAGCCAAAGCGCTGAAGCACTTTAAATAAGAAGGGCCATTCCACGCGATCAAAGGCTTTCTCCGCATCAAGCGAGAGAAGCGCTGTTGGGATGGTTTTTTTGCGGGCCTTTTCAATGATATGGATGATGCGCCGCAAGTTATCATGGGTTTGACGCCCCTTAATAAATCCAGACTGGTCTGGATCTATGAGACCAGGGAGGATGGATTCGAGACGGGTGGCCAGGATTTTAGAGTACATTTTTGCATCTAGGTTTAGAAGAGCAATCGGGCGGGAAGAAGAGCATGCGGAGGGATCCTTACCAGGTTTAGGAAGCACTGCCACAATTGCTTCGCCCATGGAAGGAGTGACCTGTTGCGTAGAGGCGATGATGTTAAATAGTATTGTTAGGAAGGGAATGAGCTCCGGCGCAAAAGTACGGTAGAAGTGGGCTGAGAAGCCATCCGGCCCTGGAGCCTTCTGGAGTTTAAGGGAGTCGATTGCTTTCTGTACCTCTTCAGCGGTTACGGGTTTCGCTAACTTTTCATTAGAGCAAGCCCCGACCTGAGGGAGGTCTATGGGGCTCAAGTACCCCGATGGGTCATGCGTCCCTGGAAGTTCTGAGGTGTAAAGAGTCCTATAAAATTCTCAGAGGCCCGTGCTTTCCCCTCCTCTGACCTGTGCTCTACACCCTGCTCATCTACTATTAGTTTGATATACTCTTTTTCCTGCTTGGCCCGGAGTTGGCGCGCCAACAAGGATCCCACTTTATTCCCGCCCTCATAACCCCTAGATTGTAGGCGTAGGATGGATTTCTCCGCCCTGTTGGTGTAGATGGCCTGCAGTTTCCCTTTTAGAGCCGTGACCTTCCGTAGTGCCGGAGCCGAGGGGCTATCCTTGTGGGCCTGCTCTGCAGCTGTTAATTCCCGTTCTAATTGAAGGCGCTCTGCACATTGTTGAGAGCGTAAAGTAGTGGCCAGTTCGATGCACTTGCCTCGGACAACTGCCTTAAGAGCGTCCCAGGTAGTTGCATGAGAAGTAGCCTCAGGGTCGTTCAGCTCTAGAAATTCTTTAATGGCCCTTCTGAGGTCATCACGTAGAAGTCTATCCCTGCACAGGAAATTGGGGAAATACCATCAAGCATGTTTTGGACGCGGGTTTGGCCAGGTGATTGTCAACTCCAGGGGGGCGTGGTCCGATAGGCAGATCGGATGGAACTGAGTTTGCAGTACGGATGGGAGCAAGAACTGGCTCATGAAAATGTGATCGATACGGGAATATGTTCTATGTGAGTGAGAGAAGAACGAGTAGTCTCGCGTCGTGGGGTTGACCTCCCTCCATACATCTACCAACCCCATGCGCTGAAGCTGTGAATGCAGCGCCTTTCCAAACGCCCCTCCTGGAGCCCTGTGTGAGTGTGTCGTATCCATACCCAGATCCCAGACTAGATTGAAATCCCCCAAGAGCACCATGTCCCCCTGGGCAAAGTTCTCCAGAGACATAAGGAAGGAGAGGATGAAATCTTGTTGACCTGTGTTGGGAGCGTATAGAACTGCGAACGTGCATTGGCGGCCTCTAAGGTCCCCCGAACCATAAGGAACCTCCCGCTTTTGTCTGTTTTAGTGTCCTGGACTTGAAAGGGGACCCCTGCGTGAAACAACAATGCCACCCCGTTTTGTTTTGAGGAGTGTGAAGATCGAAATATGAGGGGATAAGCTCTATGGCGTAGCCGGGACTCGTCTGACTTTTTGAGGTGCGTCTCCTGCAGAGCTGCTATTTGGACATTGTGGTCATGCAGGTACTTCCAGAAGCGTTGACGCTTGTTAGGGAATTCAATCCCCGAGCGTTCCATGTAAGCACTCTAACCGCCATCTGTACCTAGAAGGGGATGCTGCCCTTTCGGCGTAGGATTCCTCTGAAAAAGCCCCAATTGACCCCCCATCCCCCCGCCCTCGCCCACAAACCATAGAAAAAGAAAGGAACCATGACATCTAACTGAAAAAACCCAAACAAATACTTAACATGAGTGCGTAGAGTCCCCCTCCTAGAGGGAAACCCCTGCACCAGAATACACTCGAGGAACATGACCATTACCATTCCCCCAGCCCTTATCATAGCAAAGATCAAGGCATATGTTGCATTAAGAAAGAAAAAGAGAGCCCCTTTCCCCAACGGAAGAACAAGTAACGCTGAATTTCAAACCCTTGCAGCGGATGGGGTTATCAAAATACCCCAAATGCAACTCAAACGGTTAGCCGTGTACCAGACCTCGGCCGTCAACACCCTTCACCCTGAGCCCCCCCACCACCGTGTAGATAATACTGTCCCCCGACCTGCTACTGCCGATACAGTGTTCTCTCATGGTGTCCATGTCAAGCGCTGGGATCAGAGCATCACGTAGCGCCTGGGCACCCCGGCCCCAACCTGGTACGGAAGATGCAAGTCCTCTGCCCCATCCAGCTCTCCAAATCTTCGGCAGGAGGATCCCTTTGGGTGGGAACGAGGGGAAAGGGGTGTACCCCCACAGCTTTACGGCAAGTTCAGGCAGAAAGACAACCGAGCGGTTGCACTTCTAATGATGCCTCAGTCTGGTGATTTCTTGTTTCTCCTGCCCATTTGACGCCATTGCCCCCCATTGCGTCGCTCAGGTTGACCCCTCCCGTTCGGGTCCGGTAAGGAAGAGGAGAGTTCCACACCTAGCAGATCGGCTGCCTCCGAAAGTTCCACAAAGTGGTGCTGTTTGTTATTCCATTGGAAAGAGATCCCAAAGGGGTATGTCCATCTGTACCTAAGTTTCTTCTCCCGCAGATGTTCTGTGATTGGGCGGAACTGTTGGCGTCTCATGAGAGTGGCCTGCGCTACATCTTGATAAAGCGAGCATGTGACATTTTGGAAGGTGAGCGTGTCGGTGACCCTTGCCCTCTGCAAGACCATCTCCTTGACCTTGAAAGAACTGAACTTTGCCAGGACATCTCTTGGGCGTCGACCTTCCCCCGGCAGGCGCGGGCCAACTCTATGCACTCTCTCCAACTGGACCTCAGGGCCGTCTTCACCTAGGGCTGAGGAGAAGAGTCCCACCATGAATGCTTCCAGATCCGGGCCTTCGCAATCCTCCACCAGGCCTCGGACTCTTATGTTGTCGCGGCGAGAGCGATTTTCCAAATCTTCGCACTTGAGTAGTGAATCACGGAGTTGGCCACGCAAGTCAGCAGTTCCTTCTTCCAGGATCTTAATCTTGTCGGACACCTCCCGTTGTTGCACCTCAAGATCGAGGGTACGCGTGCCCACCGAGTCAACATCTGTTTGAACAGCCACCAGTTTCTCTCGTACCACAGCACGGAAAGTTTCGAAGGAGGCCTCCATCTCAGCCTTGATATCCGCTCGTAGCTCTGATCGCAGCTCCTGTTTGAACTCGCGAAGAGAGGACATGAGGTCGTCTTGGGTCAGCGCCATATTCGCCGGTCTTACCGTCGCCTCGTCCTCGACCGCCCCCGCTCCGCCCGACGTGAAGTAGTTGGAGACCTTATTATTGGGGGTCTTTTTGGGTGGCATATGTGGACCCTCCCCTCGGTCAGCTCTCGGCCGCCTCTTCAAATGCGTGGAACCAGTGCGCCTCTGTTATCTTCGTGTGGGGACCCCTTCGCTTACCCTGCCATCTCAAATGTGTGGGACCTGAGCGCCCTTGATATCCGCCAGTGGGGCCCCCGTCGCTCACTCCTCCACTCCCGGGACCACACTGCTCTTCTCTTCCAGACGCCCGGCCAGTTCAGGCTCAACCGCCCCTCCCGGCAGCCAGCGAGAGACAACCGGCTCAATGATGGTGCCAATCAGCCTCCGCCTCGGCACACTCCCGTGAGTCTCCCTACGGGGCAGGTATCTTCCCCTTTCAGGCACCACGTGGGGGCTACAAGCCTGTAAATGGAGATTCCTTGGCAGCCATGTTGGGGTCAGGCACCGCTCTGCTGTGCTTCCTCAGTGCAGGACTCCAGCCCCCTGCCGATACGCTCCTCACCTCTGCGCTTGACCCCTTATTGCTGAAGCCCTAAAAGGAGAGAGGCATGCTGCTCCTCCGTGCACACCCTCAGGGCCCCTGCAACAACAGAGGGGGTTGAAGACTCACTCAGCGCTTAGCAGGGCCGCTTCAGCAACGCTCGTCATTGAGGTGATCTCGGGGCCGGAGGGGAACTTCATCCCTATTCCGAGGGATCTTCACAGGCAGGGCCAGCTGATCTGGGCGCTCATATCTCCTTCGCCGCATCTGCCCGCCATTATGACGAGCGCTGTGTGGGAGTCGGGTCGGTCCCGCATACAGCCGCTGCCTACCTTCGGGGACAGCAGGGGGGCCGATATACTCGTTCGCGCCCCCCGCGAGTGCCGGTGACAAGAACCTCCGGGGCAAATCCGCGGCAAGGTGATGCGGGGAATCAGCAACCCCGCGCTCTCGGTCCCAGCGCCCGGGCGCCCGCCATTTTCTCTCCGGCGCCGCTGCGCCGCCTTCTCTGCTCCGGGTCTCCTCTGCGCTCACACCGGGACCTCAGACGCACCGAAGCAGCCCCCCGTGGTCAGCGCCTCCACAGCATCGCGGATCCGTGCTTACGAAGCCGGTAAGGTGCCTTGATGCCACCAATTCAGCAGGGCCTGGGAAGGAGCCGATCGGAATCACGTCCGATCGGCCATGTTGTTTGGCCACGCCCCCCCTGCAGAGTTTTTAAATGATCCCGGGAAACCAGTTATGAAGTGGAAAAACTGGTTAAGGGCTTTCGAGAACTACTTATTCGCTATAGATGGGAAGAAATATGAGCCAGAAAGAAAAAAAGCAATATTGTTCGGATTATTGGGTGCAGCAGGTCAAGAAATTTTTGACAGTTTGCCAGAATATAAGGGGCCTGTAGATCAAGAAGCACCTCTGGATGAATACCTGGAAGCTACAAAACGTTTAGAAAAGCAATTTGGAGAAGAACCCAACATAATGATAGGCAGACATCGTTTTGCTTTACGCAAACAGTTGGAAAATGAGACTATCGAAGAGTACATTGCATGTTTGCGTGTTTTAGCAACTAAATGCGGAATTTAACGACATGGTCGATGTATACATAAGAGACCAGTTCGTTTTTTATTGTTTTGAAAAAAATACAGGAGAGGCTTTTGGCTTGCAGGAACCCTTCTCTCCAGGAAACAATAGACATAGCTAAGGGTATTGAGCGATCTCTCGAAAGCTCAAAGGAAATCTTTTCTGAAAGGAATTATAAAACTGATGTATTCAATGTTCAAGTGAATAGGAAAAATGTAGCCTCATATTACAAAAAAGGCAAAAGTGACAAAAATACAGAACCTAATGTTTTTATTTGTTATAGGTGTGGGTCAAGGAATCATAAGGCAGATTTTCCGGCATGTCCCGCACAGGGAAGAAATGCACCAAATGCTTCAAGGTAGGGCATTTTGCGGGTGTATGTAATAATTTCAAACCGCAAAGATTCCAGAGAGTTAAAGTTAGCGCGGTTGACGATTTTGGAGAAGATATGTGTTCGAATATTGTTTTGTCTATTGATGATCTTGGAAATTCCATTAAGGGTCCACTTGGTATTGCGTACATAGGCAAAGTTGAATTGAATATTATGGCGGATTCCGGTTCGCCTATTACCATTATTTCTGACAAGAAATATGAAATGTATTGGCCTAAGACGGATTTACTGGTTTCTGATGTCAATCCTAAAGCATTCGGGGAATTTGACATAAATATGTTGGGTTATTTTCAAGATGAGTTAAATATCAAGGGAGATCTATTTCTACAAAAGTTTACGTGGCAGAGCGGGGCAGGGATATCGTAGGATGGAAAGATTTGGCACGGTTGGGGATTATCCTTAAACCAGGCGCAGAAGATCCTATTGTGTTGGATGATGCTTTTGTTTATTCTGTATCTTCTTTTGATTCAGTGTCATCTATAGACAGTGTGGAATATATTTTAAGCAAGTATGATTCCCTTTTTGAAGACAGGATTGGATGTGTCAGAGGTTTTGAACATTCTATTAAATTAAAGAAAAATGCAGTACCGGTTAGGCACAAGGTAAGATCCATTCCTTTGTCAGTTAAAACTGACTTGCAAACACTTCTCAACAAGTTGGTAGATGAAGGTGTTATTGAACAGACTAATTCAGCAGAATGGGTTTCGGCTATAGTTTTAATTTAAAAAAAAAAATGTCGAGGTCCGTCTATGTGCAGATTTGAGATCATTGAACAAGAATATCTTGGTCGATTGTTTTCCATTACCCAAAATCCAAGAGATTCTAGCTGCCACCAAAGGTTCAAGATATTTTTCATTAATAGATCTCAAGTCTGCGTATCACCAAGTCCAACTTTCAGAAGACTCCAAAGATTACACCACGTTCATTACTCCGTTTGGTGCGTATAGATTTATGAGACTCCCTTTTGGTTTGGCTTCATCTGCAAGCGTATTCCAAAAATTAATGGAATGTATTTTGAAAAGAATAATAGGGGTGCAGAAGTTTCAAGACGACATCCTTATTCACGCTAGTTCTGTTGAAAAGCATTATGAAATTTTAGACACTGTACTCAACAAGTTAAGCGAGAGAGGTATGACAGTTGCTAAAGACAAATGTAAGTTCCTACAAACTGAAATAGAATATTTGGGCCATGTCTTAAGTAGTAACGGTATCAAACCAAAACTCAACCTGGTTAAAGCCATAACTGATGCTCCAAAACCAACAGATAAAGATACACTGAGATCCTTTTTGGGTCTCAGCGAATACTATTCACGTTTCGTTGAAAATTACTCTGAAATAGTTGAGCCCTTGTGCGTGTTACTACGCAAAGGGGAAAAGTATGTGTGGTCAGAGATTCATGATTCGGCATTCACAGACATCAAAGATGCCATCGTGAAAGCCCCTACTTTGAAACCTTATGATCCCGATGGTATTAATATTATCACAGTGGATGCAAGCTCAGTAGGTATAGGTGCAGTGTTCACTCAGAAAGTTTCAGGTAACTTATTTACTATTGCTTTCATTTCCAGATGTTTACTTGAAGCAGAGATTCATTACAGTACAATAGAGAGGGAAGCACTAGCATGTGTTTGGGCTGTCGAGAAACTCAAGATGTACTTATGGGGTAAACCATTTGAGTTGATCACCGATCACAAACCTTTGACCTTCTTAATGGATGGTTGCGGCAGGGGGAATGGCAAAGCTTCTGCAAGGCTAGTCAGGTTGTTAGCAAAACTTCAAGAGTATAATTTTACTATAAAACACATCACAGGCAAAGATAATGTAAAAGCAGATTTTCTTTCAAGTCTCCCTATTAACAGTGCTGAACCGAAGACGGAAGAAGACACCGAATGTGTAGTGTCGTATGTAAGTAATTTCAACCAATCAATACAAGTCTGCAATGAGAGCGAATGGTTGAGTCTAATTGACAAAGACCCAGTACTTTTCAAGGTAAAAGAGTACATATTGAGTAAGTGGCCGCCTATCAGAAATGTATATACAGAGTTAAAAACTTATGTGCAAGTTGCTGATGAGTTGTGCATTGAAAAAGGTTTTCTTTTAAGGGGGGATTTATTAATTCCACCAACAAAAGTAAGGAAGGATCTAATTGAAGTGGCTCACACAGCTCATTTAGGGTCAACCATGACCAAGAAACTGTTAAAACAATATTATTGGTGGCCTGGATTGGATACAGATGTCAATATATTTGTTGATAGTTGTCATATTTGTTTGAAGGCTGACAAACATTGGAAGCCAAGAGTGCAAGAAATGCAATTGGTCAGTATTCCCAAAACACCTTGGAGCAAGATTGCAATTGATTTTGCCGGTCCGTTCAATGCTTTGGAACATAACTCAAGGTTTATTATTGTTTTGTGTGATTACTATAGTAAATGGATAATGTTCAAATTTGTGTCAACCATAGACTCTAAATGTGTAATAGAATTTTTGGAGTCATGTTTTTCCTTAGAAGGTTTGCCGCACATTTTGGTGTCTGACAATGGAAAACAACTAACCTCAGAAATGATGACATCATTTTTGAGGAAGAATGGAATTTGTCAGGAGAAAACTCCCTGTTATTCCCCAAAATCTAATGGACAAGTAGAGAGAGTCAACCGTTTCATCAAAGAGGGTATTCAAATGGCACTGTCCGCAGGTTTTCCAGTAAAAGAATTTACTCAAGAGAGGGTTGATATGTACAACAATACAGTCAATAGTGTGACCGGACATTCTCCGTTTTTTCTCATGAGAGGAAGGCAAGGGAACACGGCCATCACTCCAAAGTTTGCCACACATCAGGAAAGAGGTTCTGATGTCGTGAAAATTGAAGATTCTCAACTTAGAGTGAGAGAAAGAATTCAGGAGCAGCAATTAAAGTCTAAGGAGTACCACGACAAGATTCATAGAGCTACAGTTAAAGACATCTGCATAGGTGATTGGGTCATTGTCAGGAAGCCGTTTGTCAAGCAGAAAGGAGAATCCAAATACTATGAACCAAGCGAGGTTTTGGACGTCTCTAGTGGTTCTGTTCGTTTGCTCAAGTTTGGTTGGAGAAACAAAAGTGATGTCATCAAGCTCAAATATGGACAAAGAGATCTCATAATGAACGCATGTAATGAAGAGGCAGTTTCCAAACCAAATAGTGTTTGGTTCGACTTGGATTCCAATGATAATGGGTATGGTACAGTCTATGACAAATATGTCAATGTGGAATCCAGTAGAGATATTGCAACTACAAGCATGAAGTCAGAGCTTCCATCATCAGAGGGGTTACAGAAGGAAAGTGTTTGTAATAATAATAGCTCATGTCCTTCAACTGTCCAAGAGGCACATATACCTGGTTTCATAGTTACAGAAAGCGCGCATAGGGCTAACAATGAGACTGTTATGACAAATGCGTTCGAGGGTGCTTGCACCAGTACTGGAAGATTTTCCCGCTTGCCTAATGCGTTTAGAGATTATGTTATGTATTAATGTTGCTGTGTTAAAGAAGGGAGATGTAGTATACTGTACACCTTCTAGTTTATCTCTGGTTGTTTTGTCCTCAATGTTTCTTATTGGTTGTTCCTCTCCACGTCACTTCGAATCCCGTGACACTATTTAGCTCACGTCACCATGACGTATCAGGTTTTCCCTCATCAGCTGTGATTCAGACCCGTTCCGTAATCAGCTGACTGCGGGCCTTTTACCACAATAAATACTTACGAATTACCTACCTTGTATGTCAAGTTATTCCACATACCTTGACACTTCACAAGCATTGGCTAAATGCAAATAACATTTTCAAATCAAAAACGTACTTTGCCCCCGTATGTACAAGACAAATAGTGGCAGACACGAAAGGTCCTTTTAGCGTAGATTTATTGGAAGAAGCTCACGACGCTCCCCGGCATCCGGTCGGGAATCCGCAGCAGAGGTACCGGCCGGAACCAGACCGTCGCCTAGCAACACCGAGGAAATACGACAATAAACATTCGAGGGCGCGCAGTGAAGACCACACCTCCTCAACACGAGAATGCAAGAGTATGAAACCACTACATCACCTTCCCTCCTTACAAAGACACAAAAAACAGAAGTGCAAAAGAAAACATAAGTGAAAAACATGTCAACATTCATCAAGCAGTACTGTAATACGGAACTTGGATGTGGGAACCGAGTCCGCAGAAACACCCTCATCAGTTGAAGTGTGAAACTCAGATGAAGCTGATTGCGCCAAATTAGATAACTCCACCCAGGTGGCACAATCAGACTCAAAAATAGGTTTAGACCTGTTGATGATATTGGTTTGCTCGGGAATCAACTTGACCAATTGACGTTTATTCCACCAACCTCTCCCTGCTAGTAGGACTGAAGCTTTGCCAGCTCTTTCCACCTGAACAGGAACATAATAGGTGGATTGACCTTTAGTGACTTTAATGGGACTTTTAATTAGTACCCAATCACCCACAGAAAATGGTTGAGACGTTAAACTGTTTCTTTGATCAAAGTATCTTTTCATGTTAGTCTGAGCTTGAGAGACTTTGGTAAAAATTGTCCCTTTAGGGGGATTAACGATGTTCAAACGTTCACCTAACCAGGAGGGAAACAAACTGGTAAGGGCCTCTCTACCTGTAAGCAAAGAAAAAGATGTAACGCCTGTGGTGCAATGTGAAGAAGTGTTATAGCACCACACTTTCTGCTTAAGAAACATGCCAACATCCATGTTACTAACCAGTGCAGTTTGAACACCTTCCTTGATTAATCTGTTGCCTCTCTCGACTAAGCCATTGGACGAAGGTGCATACAAGGCAGTACGTAAGTGTGAAATATCATGCTGTACAAAAAACGTAGACATGCGCTCCGAAATGAAATGTGAACCATTGTCAGTAACTATTTGTTTAGGTCAACCTTCAATGTAAAAAACTTGCCTCAAGAATTCAATAGCTGAATCGGAATCTGCAGATTGCACAAAAGAAAAGTACATCCATTTAGAGTGATAATCAGTCAATAACAATAAATACTTCATGTGATCAGGTAACAAAATGAACGGACCTGAAAAGTCTAAGCCCAATTTTTCCTAAGCCACATTGGGGAAATCTACAGGATGCAAAGGAATATTATGCGTCTTCCAATGCTTGTCAGAGGTGAGACATCAGGACATTTATCAATCCAAAATCTTACCTGAGCATCAATCCCTGGCCACCAATAGTACTGCTTGATTTTCATGACGGTTTTGGTGGACCCTAAATTCCCTTGATGAGCCTGTTTAATGATGGAATCCCTCACCTTTGTAGGAGGTATAAATAAAACCCCTCTCATGAGCAAGCCATTGTCTTTGGACAGATCATCAGCAACTTGTGAATAAGATTTCAAAGAAACATTGAATGTCCCTTTGTCTGGCCAACCTTGGACAACATACTCGCAGACTTTACCCCAAGTCTCATCCTCGTGGCAAGCAGAAAACCACTCCGACTCACTCAGACCTGAACACAACTCAAGGTTGATGGCATGCTCAGACGCCACACTGACAACATCATCGACAAAATCATCTCCTTCTTCGTCTTCCACAGGCATGCGTGAAAGGCGGTCTGCCCGGAAGTTCTTACCACCAGGGACATGTTTGATTTCAAATACAAATTCTTGTAATTTGGACACCAATCTTGCTAAACGTGCCAACAAATTATTATTATTGCCATTAGTAAAAATGTGCACAAGGGGTTTGTGGTCTGTTTGGATAATGAACTTACGACCCCAAACATACATTCTAAACTTGTGGACAGCCCAGACGCAAGCCAATGCCTCTCGCTCAATAGTGCTATACTGTTTCTCACACTGCTTGAGGGCACATGACGAAAAGGCAATAGTGTTTTCCACACCTCCCTGTTTTTGGCTTAAGACAGCACCAAGACCCGTTTGACCTGCGTCAACAGTTATGATAGAAATGAGACCTTCTTGAAAAGCACTCAAAGCGGGGGCTTGTTCAATGAGTAGTTTGACCTGAAGAAAGGCAGCTTCCATATCTTGGGACCATATGTATTTGGCTCCCTTCTTCAGTAAAGATCGGAAAGGTTCCACAGTTTGAGCATACATGGGAACAATCCTGCCATAATATTCCGCTAGGCCTAGGAAGGAGCGTAAAGCGTCCTTGTCAACGGGTGCCTTAGCCTCTTTGATGGCTCTGATGAGTGACATTTTAGGTTTTATGCCTGAACTAGAAATAGTGTGACCCAGGTAATTTAACTAATTCGTGGCAAACTTACTTTTATCCTTCCGGAGTGTCATATTTTTCTTTGAAAAAGTGTCTAAAACTATGTTTAGTAAACAATTGTGTTCTTCCAGGGTATCAGCATGAACAAGAACATCATCCTGATAAGCCTGGACACCCCTGAGATTGCCAAACAGATGGTCCATAAGCTTCTGAAAGACGCTTGCGGTGGAAGCCAAGCCGAATGGCAATCTCAGGTACTTGTATGCACCGAAAGGGGTAACGAATGTAGTAAGTTCTTGTGAGTCTTTGCTTAGAGCAACCTGGTGATAGGCAGACCTCAAATCGATAATTGAAAACCACTTGGAGCTACCTAAGTTAGCTAGCAGCTCATGTATCTTAGGAAGAGGATGACAATTTATGAAGATGTTGGCATTGAGACTCCTCAAATCAGCGCAAAGTCTGAGCCCAGACTTTTTGCGAGCAACGACTATGGGTGCAACCCAAAGTGAGGAGTCGCAAGGTTTAATGATCCCTTGAGAGCACAAGTTTTGTAACATGACCTTGAGTTCTTCCTTAACACTGAGGGGAACAGATCTCACCTTGTGTACGACTGCTTGAGCATGAGGTTTGAGTCTAATGACATGCTCGTAACCTTTCACACTGCCTACCTCTTCACGAAATACATGCTCAAATTGTGTAAGTAAGTTCTGCACAGGATCTGTAATGTTGCATATGTGACTCATTGGAACATCGCCTAAAACAATGGGATTGTCAGAACCTGGCTTCAAAATTATGCCCATTTTAGCTAAATCACGCCATCCAATGATATTCTTTCCCTTGAGAGCAACATAAATTTTTGTTAAAGTCTCTCTGCCCAAACAAAGTAGTTTAGCCGAAAAGAATCCAAGCATGTCTATATCCTTTTTGCCGAATGCCTTAGGATTCACATCAGTAGGAAGTAGAACTTTGTCCCAGAATTCATAGAAGGTAGTGTCTCTTGAGATGGTGATGAGAGAGCAAGAGTCCACCATCATTTTCAAGTTTATCCCGTCGACGCTGGCTTCGCAGGTGGAACCTTTGTTTGAAGCGTCTATGGAATTGTATTCAACTGTCACAATCACGTTGCTGATGGAGTCAGTGCACTCATCTATTTGTGTATCAACTGAACTGACTCTAACGGTGTTTCTACTTCTGCACACTGATTGAAAATGACCCAGTTTTTTGCAAGAAAGACAACGTTTTCCTGAAGCAGGACATCCACGAAAGTTGCCACTGTGAGTCTTAGATCCGCATCTGAAACAGAAAGAGACAGTTCTGTTCGTGGTTGGTTTAGTATTTTTGTACTTCGCATTAAAATCGCAAACAGGATAAATCTGAGGTTTGGTATCCGTTGTGGATGTACGGACAGAAACATCACCATGTAAAATTTTAGTTGAAATGAGAGAACGCTCAATGCTCTTAGCCAAATCGATGACCTCATCAAGTTTGGGGTTATGACAACTGAGGATTCTCTCTTGATTTTTACGTGATGCACAGTTGAATACAAACTGGTCATGTATGCTAGTGTCAACAGTAAGACCAAATTCACAAGAGGATGCAAGAATCCTGAGTTCTGCTATGTATTCTTCTACGCTTTCACCTTCAGCTTGTTTGCGTTTGAAGAATTTATGACGCTCCAACATTATGTTAGGTTCAGTTGCAAACTGTTTTTTGAAACAGTCAAGAGCTTCAACGTAAATGTTCCATTATAAATCACCAGACTTGTGAGTAGGAGCTTGAATAGGAGAAATGTTGTCAAAAATTAGTTGGGCAGCACGTCCAAGTCTCCCAAAAAGTAAACTGAACTTTCTTTGAGGATTGTAGTCGACGGCATCAATAGCGACAAGATGATTTTCAAAGAGTCTTAGCCACTCAGACCACTTGATGGTATGTTTACCAGGTTTGGCTAGAAAAGGAGGTGGTTGAGTGATTTGATGGGGAGTTGCCATAATGAATGAGCAGGAAAGAAAAGAGGAAAGAAAGAGAAAAGAGAAGAAAAAGAAAAAAAAATTATGATAAGGTGGATGAAGTGTTGAATAAGTGCGTAGAAAGGAATGTAGATGAGAAAGGTAGAAATATATATTTTTTCTTTAAAAAAACAGAAGAAATCCTTTACCACGTTTTAAATGCTAAAAAACGTTGTAAAACAGTCTTAAATGAAGAAATGTAGAAAAGCAGGCAGTAAATGTTAAAAAAACGTCGGAGAAATCCTTTAATTTTCACTTTAAATGGTGAAAAAACGCTGTAGAAAGAGTTCTGGTGAAGAAAAGAAGCAAAGCTGCACTAAGATGGCCGCCGTGTAGCACGTAGCATGACGTGATGACGATGAGGGCAGGCGCACACAAAGATCAGGATGCGCGAGGAGCAGCTTGAGGGAGATGGCTGTGGAGCAAGGAGAAGGCGCGCTCGCGCAGCACACGGCTTAAAGAGGTGAAAGAGGAGCAGAAGATTAAGGTAGACTCACTGCGATGCGAAGTGCTGACTCCGGTAAGCTACTTCGATGTTGGTGCTCAGTCCGCACACTCCGCTCAGCTCCGCTGAAGCTGACACTTGTTAAAAAGTGAAGTTGCACCGCAGCAGGCGGTGAAAGTAAAGGCGGTCGGTGGGCTTGCAGTCCCAGTCGTCGCCAATATGTACAAGACAAATAGTGGCAGACAAGAAAGGTCCTTTTAGCGTAGATTTATTGGAAGAAGCCCACGACGCTCCCAGGCATCCAGTCGGGAATCCGCAGCAGAGGTAACTGCCATGGAACCAGACCGTCGCCTAGAAACACCGAGGAAATACAACAATAAACATTCAAGGGCGCGCGGTGAAGACCACGCGTCCTCAACACGAGAATGCAAGAGTATGAAACAACTACACCGTAGTCCCTGACACCCAAGGAGGCTGTTTTGTGTGGATGTGCACAAGCACAATGCCGTCACTCACAGTGAAGTCAGCGATTGGGTGAAGTGGGTGACGCATTACCCATGGACAGAAGAAACATGTGAATGACGCTACAACAGACCAGCGGATGAAGAGGGCTGCTTGAAAGCCCCTGTAAGCAGGCATGTACATAAAACTGCTAAAAAAAAGAGCTTTCAGCTGAAAAAAGACCGAAAAAATCAGCTAAAAAACTAAATATGTTTTTGCTTTCAAAAAGCACAAAAGCCAAGAGGTCTGGTCACTTCATATGTGCTTTTTGATTACCAGCTTTGTGGAAGGGTACGGAGATGTGGGTAAGGGGATGCAGAGGCGTTTCAAGGCTTGGGCAAAGTAGGCAATAGGCCAGGGCCCCCACCTTCCAAGAGCCCCCTTGGAAAGTGAACTTTCAGTCTATTTCACCTCTATGTAATCTATTAGACTAAGCCCCATTCACCACCTTTACTTCTGAACCCGTCTCTCTACCCAGTTCCATCTTAAGGACTCCTGGGGGTGCGGTACAGGACCCAATGCAACCTTTTTGTGTGACCCTGTTAAAGTTTATCATGTAATTTAGTATCATTTGACATTATGTGGACTTGATTTAGCTGGAAATGGGTAATAAAAAGTCAAACTGGTACTGTTCTGTGGCCCCTAAAATATGTCTTGTCCGGGGCTCCCAAAATCTTTAAGACAAGTGAATTAGCCAGTCCAATGAAAAAACAACGGAATGAGCAAGTGCACTGATAGTTAATGGGTGAGCGGATGTAAAGCCATACGCCCCTGTAAAAGAAGAAAGCCTCTAGTCATGACAAAAGTCATGGCAGTTTGGCAGCCACACAACACACATGAAGTGAACAATCGACAAAGGTGACATGCAGGTTTACTATGCAACCCCCATAATGTCAAAAACAAATATTATGGAAAAACACAACACAGTACATCATTTTATGAAATGTGTCTGCAGAACGTCTACGGGTATGAAATACAGATATTTATTGCAATGTAATATTAGTCCAAGATGGGATTAGGATGACTGCTTTCACTTTACGAAATACAGGAGTAGGAGGAAATGATACTTTCCATCAAAATAAAAAGTGACAGTTGGGGAAACCGCTATTACAACGCGGCTGTTTCCCCGCATACCATTACATCGCATGCGTTACCACGCATGCGTTGTAACAAGGCATAGTCACTACTACGCATTTTTTTACAAAGCATGTGCCTTTACCACACATGCCTTTACAACGAATTTCATTGTAAAGGTATGTGTGGTAAAAGCACATACCTTGTAAAAAAATTTAGGCGATCCACGTCGTTGTGAGGAAACAGAGGCTCTTCCGTTTCCTCACAACGACGTGCACCGCCCCTCAGACCCGACGTGCAGCAGGAACCAAGAGGAGAGAGAGGTAAGGGGAGAATTGGGCCTGGGGTGGGGGTTGCTTTTTTAGGGTAATAGGGGGTCGGGGTGTGTGTCATGAAGGGTAGAGTTTTAGGGTTTAGGGTAGGGTAGTGGGGGGCCATGCAGGGTAGTGTTTTAGTGTAAGGAGAGGACTGGGGGTCGGAGGAGGGTCGTTCAGGGTAGTGTTTTAGGGTTTAGGGTAGTGTCGGGGGGTAGTGCAGGGTGTGTTTTAGTGTAAGGAGAGGACTGGGGGTCGGGGAGAGGGTTGTGCAGGGGTAGTATTTTAGGGTAGGGTCGGGGGGTCCTGCAGGGTAGTGTTTTAGAGTAAGGAGAGGACTGGGTGTCGGGGGGAGGGTCGTGCAGGGGTAGTGTTTTAGGGTAGGGTCGGGGGGGTCGTGCAGGGTAGTGTTTAAAGGTAGGGAGAGGACGGGGTCGGGGAGGGTCGTGCAGGGGTAGTGTTTTAGGGTTTAGGGTAGTGTCGGGGGGGTCGTGCAGCGTAGTGTTTTAGTGTAAGGAGAGGACTGGGGGAGGGGAGAGGGTTGTGCAGGGGTTGTGTTTTAGGGTTTAGGGTAGGGTCGGGGTGGTCGTGCAGGGTAGTGTTTTCGGGTAGGAAGAGGTCTGGGAGTTGGAGGGAGGGTCATGCAGGGTTAGTGTTTTTAGGGTTTAGGGTAGGGAAAGGATTGGGTGTCGGGGGGGCTCATGCAGGGGTACTGGTTTAGGGTAGTGAACGTTTTGGGGCTTGGGGTGGGTAGTGCAGGGGTACTAAATTGGGGTTTAGGGTAGGGCAGGGTAGTGTAACTTACCTTAGATACTTTTACCAAGAATATACCTTTACCACGCA
This sequence comes from Calotriton arnoldi, assembly GCA_963921515.1. Classification (NCBI taxonomy): domain Eukaryota; kingdom Metazoa; phylum Chordata; class Amphibia; order Caudata; family Salamandridae; genus Calotriton; species Calotriton arnoldi. The sequence goes on along the minus strand of CAWUFW010007756.1, from coordinate 59,035 downwards.
TGCATAAGCGTTGTAATGGCATGTGTGGTAAAGGCATATTTGTGGTAAAATTATGCATTGTAATGGTAGGTCGTTGTAATTGACTACGTGTAGTAATACCCGCATTGTAATGACACGCGTGGTATTAGTACATGTAGTAACATGTCATATTCGACAGTGTCCCACCTGGAAAGGGATGTCACATCTGTAGCGGGACTTCAGGCCCCTGGGGGCCCGCCCCAGATTTGAATTCACATCCGGGTCACATGACTGTGTGGCTCCTGTGACCTGTGGGGTGGTCACGTGGAGTGTGATGTCATCTTAGTCATGTGACCTGTGCGGTGGTCACGTGAGTTGTGACATCACCTAAGTCACGTGACCTGTGGGGGGGTCAGGTGTTGCGAGATATCACCTTAATAGGGTGGCCTGTTACGTGGGGTTTGACATCCCCTTAGTCACGTGACCTGTGGGGTGGTTGCGTGGGGTATGACATTACCTTCATCAGTTGGCCAGTCCCATGGTGTGTGACATCACCTTAGTCATGCGACTAGTCTCATGGGTGTGACATTACCTTAGTCAGGCTGCCCGGTCACGTGTCCCAAGGGGAATGAAGCAACCACAGGCTGGAATGCAACCCTTGCAATGTACAACGCTGTAGGGGTACACCTTATGTGGTGTTATAGCAGCCCTATATGAGAAACTGTGGCACAATGTTGGTGTAGGCACCTATAGGCAGAAAACCCGCCTTGACTTGAGGCCTAGAGCAGCATACAGCCCTGCATCACTATTAGTGTTTAAGGCCCTAGGCCTTGTACGAAATGTTAAGTAGGGCGTCTTAATTTGTCATTTGCTTGGTTTCTTGTCATTGTTGGACGTTATGATGCGCAGACTACTATCTAATGGTGGTAGGGCCAGTATTCCTACCAGTCCCAGTGTATGAGACACATACATGACTTTTCTGTTGCCTACTTATCGTAGCTCCCAGCTCCTCTGTTGCTGTGCTGCCAGCCGGTGAGGTGTGTGTCTTGCCCATCTCAGGTTCACTGTGGCACGTTAGACTTGTCTTCTCTTTGAGCATAGTCTCCGTTTCAGAGCTGGTGCTTTCTCTGAACTCTGGCTTGTAAGACTGACTGGAAAGGCTCTCCCTAGTGCCTCACCTAGATAGATACTGCAGAGCTCAGTTTGGATAAAGAGATTGGGCAGAGAGAGCAAAGTTGAAGGCCCACGGTGCACACCCTATTTTCCATAAAAGCTCGGGCTTGTGCGAGGACAGAGACATGATGGTTCTCAGGGGAAACCCTCCCAGGACTGTTGGAGGGGGGGGGAGGGGGTAGGCCCTGAAACACAACAATGCCGAAGGGGCCAGGCATAAGATGCCTCTGCAATAGGCCTGACCCTAGGCTTCCGGGACTCTTGCTCTCCGGAGGCCCCAGTCGTCTAAGCCCGACCAGGGCTGTAGGCTGCGCTGGAAGCGCGTTAGGGACGCGTAAAGGGACGCAGGGCGCAGAACTCTGCCCGTTTCACCCCAGCATTTTGGGGAGGAGAGGGAATCTGGCAAAGCCAGTGGGAAGCATTTTCCAGGAGGAGAGTTCAGTGACATGATCCGAAACACCATAGTGCTGGTGATCTGGAGCGTACCTTCTATGAGGCACTTCTGTCGGGAGCAGCCTGCCATCATGCCCTGATAACCACAACATTAGTCCCAAGCCAGTGACCTCAGCAAAAGCAAAAACATTCATACTTATTGTTAGAAATGGGATTTCTGGTTGGCTAAGGCTTGCGCCAAAGCCAGGCAGAAACCACCACTCTAGTCAGGGCAAGGGAGTTACACGCTGAAGATAACCCCTGCTCACCCCCTTGGTAGCTTGGCACGAGCAGGCAGGCTTATCCCAGAGGCAGTGTGTAAAGCGTTTGCGCAACACACACACAGCAACAACATACTAGGCACATCACAAAAGGAACTCCACACAAGGTTATGTATAAAAATAGCCTTTGTATTATCATAAACACATTAGAATAGTAATCACACAATATACACTGTGCCAACTGGCACTAGGCAATATTTACAGGGGATTAAATACACATGACAGGGCCAATTGGGCCACTGTCAGAACCATCACAAAGTAAAGATAGTAAATGTAGAACACAACCAGTAATTACTGGCAAACACTGTACTCAGCATTATATCCTGCAACATAAATCATATTATGCAATCAGTATCCTATCAGGCGTAAAATACATTATGCGCCAACCTCATAAGCCTAAACATATTAGACCATAACCTCCTAATCATAAATCACATTAGAGGCATAAATCACAGTAGAAAATAACCCCAGAAGCATAAACACAGTATGCAAAACCTCATAATCATAAACCACAGTAGAGGCATAAATCACAGTAGAGAATAACCTCAAACATAAACACAGTATGCAAAACCTCATAATCATAAACCACATTAGAGGCATAAATCACGGTGCATAAATCACAGTACATGAATCACATTTCCTGTGCACCACATAAATCACATTAGGGCCTGTCGCCCTATCAACCTCACACAGTCCCCCTGGCCAACTGGCCTTCTCAGAGGGCTCAAATGCCCTATGTCCATAATGTCAGGGCGGGCTGCCAATGCAGTAGAAACCAAAAGCGCGCAATTGCGCTGGGGCAGAGGAGTGTATCTCACTCCTGTCTCATTCAAAATGCCCCCAAAGAAATGATGGCCTAAACGTTGCAGCTGCCGCTAATTGCCGTGCAGCTGTGAAGCAGAACGTGGGCATGGGCACTCACTGTGCCCTCTGAACAAATGTGCCCAATCGTTGCTGCGGCCCGCTCTGGTGCGGCGTAGCTGGGGATAACAAGGAGGCCCTGCTCTGGGGCTCTCTGTACAAATCTGCGCAACGTTGAAGCTGCCCTCTGTCAGGCGGGGCAGCTGTGGAAAAATGGCCTGAGCCCCACTCTGGGACTCGTATCACAAGAATTGCCTCAAAGAAAAATGGCACTGGCACTACACGTGCCGTGGAAGCCCCACTCAGGGACTCCCAAAGTAACCTTTGACAAAGTTGCAGCTGCCCTCTGTCTAGCGGGGCAGCTGTGAAGAACAATCAGGGACTGGCACCAGCCGTGCCTTAGGAGCAACCACATGGGGCGGGCACTGACAATGTGCCCCAACATACCCCCCACCCCCACCGGACTCCCAACGCGGCCCCACTCACCGGAGTCTTCTTGCACCAGGGCAGCAACACGCGGGGCTCTCTCTGCTCATGAGAGCCCCGCCTGGAATCCGGCCACACTGTTGCTGCACGCGGGGCTCCCTCACGCTCACGGGAGCCCCGTTGACCCACCGCACTTTCCTTCTTTGGTTTCTCTTCGCCCGGTCCCCCTTCCTGGGACCGGGACTTCTCGGTAGAGCCTGCAAGGCTCCGGACGGCCCTAGGCGGCCGGCGGCACTTCCTCCTTCCGGCCGCAGCTCCGCCCAGAGTCAGGCAGCTCGCCTGGCTTCCTGGTCGCGCTGCTGCGGCCGGCGGCACTTCAGCGGCAATACGGGGTAGGCTCCCGTTTTAAACGAAGACAATGGCGGGGTGGGCACCCGCCACAACCAGCACAGAAGCGGGGTGGGCACCCGCCTAAGAACAAGAGCATAAAGCGGGGTAGACTTCCGCTCGAAGTAAGCATCAATGCGGGGTGGGCACCCGCTTCTAAAGCAGCATCACGGGGGAATTCCTCACGCCGGGATACCCTCTAAAAGGACGGGCAGCACAGTGCTGCGCAGCCCACGCTCTCCTCCTTCTGGGGAAAATAAAGAAGTAAAGCACAGCGCTCACGAGGCGCTAGAAGTCCTGAAGGTCCTGGAATATACAAAGGAAAGCCAAAGGGTCCAAGCAAAAAGTTCTTCCAGGTCCATGGGGCATAGCTGGGCCCAGGGAGGCCAGCACACAGGGCCCCCCAGCAGGGAGGTAAGCCCCCATGGCGGTTCCTCCGGGGCCCCAGCAGCAGCAAGCCCCAGCAAGTCAGGATCAGCACAAAATCATGGGGTCACAGCCCCTATATCTATATCAGACATTCCTTTATCTGCCCTGGCACAGGGCTTGGGGGAACCAGCAAAAACTGGTTCAGGGGGGAATTGGAGCACTCTGATTACCAGGCTCCTCTTCCCCTTTGTCAGGTGGGGGCTCGGTGATCAGACACACCACAGGGGGTGGAGCCAGCATTGTACAGGCTAGGCACAGACCTATTCAGGGTCAGGGGATTACTCCTCCCACTACTCCCAATGCAGATGTCCCATTCAGCCTAGTGCTGACTCACCCTGCCCCTCCTGGAGCCACACACACCTCCCCGCCCCTGTCACTCAAAAAGCCAGACATGCAATTCACATCAGGCAGGCAGGCACATAGCACACAGAAATGCCAACTTCTAAAAGTGGCATTTCTAAAATAGTCATAATAAATCTGCGCACACCATTGCGCAGCATTTATTATTACTATTTCAAACAAACCAAACTTGACCACGCTGCTCCTCTCATATCAGGAATTACCACTGACACACTTATCAAGGAATCCCCAATGCATTCCTATGGGAGGGCAGGCCAATCTCACCATATATAACAAAGAGAGCGCACGCACTTTACACTGGACAGCAGTGTTAAAGTGCCCAGAGGCCTAAAACCACCAACACCATGTCAGAGAAAAGGCTAGGAGAAAGGCAAAAAGCTTAGGGATGACCCTGCAAAAAGGGCCAAGTCCAACACAACCCCCTTCCATTCAAAACGCAGGGTAGACCAATCACCACCTTGATGGCCTTCCCTGTTTCGGGCGATAGAACATGGACGCGGGCCTGCCACTGCAGGGACATCCTCCGGTTCTACGCCACTCTGAACCCATGTGGTTCCCTCTGTAAAAAGCTCTCAGGCCCAACTAGGCTACCCCACTGGTACTCCCTAGTTGTCCACGGCCAGGACCAGGCCCTAGGCCATCCAGATGTCACTGGTCCTTGCCAATCCACAGAGTGGGCGGCAGTAACCCCTGGCACATAATAGCCATTCTCCACTCTTCCTCTGAGTGTAGTTCCAAACTGCCACTGATCCTCCAACCTAGGGTCCGCACCCTCAGGCTGACCAGAGGTCACGGGCGAAGTTTCTCCTCCCCCTACCTCTCTTTCTGAGGTTCCGCACTCTCCCAGGAGAAGCACCCCCAGAACACAACTCTCCCACCAGTTCAGGACCTCTCTCCATCAACTGGCCTACCCACCTGGGATCTAAACCCTCCCTCCAGGTCAGACAACACCTGAACCTGGCCTCCCAACCCAGGGACAGAACCCTTTGGTTGGACAATTGCCCGGCGAACCCCCGAGGGTGACACATAACTAATGTGTCGTGTGACAGTCTGCCTGGCGCAGATCTCACGACCTCCTGTCCACTTGACAGTGCGTGAAGATCCCCCAGGACAGAAGTGGCGTCACCATGGTCAATCATTGGTGACTCAGCCCTTCTGGCTGGCCCCTGACCCAATGGTTCTTCCACTGGGGACTCTTTCCCCCTCTCACCCCTCAATTTGGACTTCTGCACCCTCCACTTAGGAGTGGCACTGCCAGACACCACAACTGATGGAGGCCTGATTACAGACACTCCCAGCTCACCTAACACGGGGAGATCCCCCTCAAAGGACGGTCCAACAGGACAGACTAGGCTCCCTACCTGGTGTTCCCTTAAGAAACCACCCAGTACTGGAGACTGAGGTTGAGGCTCGGAATACGGCCCAGTTTCACACCTTCCCCTGCGAGACAGGATGTGAGGCCTTGCAACCTTCTCACTATAAGGGTACCTAGCTGGGCTACTCTGAACCACTTCCACCACTCTGGGTTGGAAGATACCTGCACCATTCCTCTTAGGATCACTCCCCAATGCAAGCTCCCTAGAATCAAAAGAACTCACACTCCAACAGGTGTTGGCGCGACTCCGGAAAACAATTACGGGGCATGTGCTCTCTGACAAAACTGATTGAACAGCCCTTTAACACCATTTGCCGTGCTAACCAATCACCCAAACGTCCAGTGCACCACAACATTCATCCACACTCCCCCAAGACTGGTGAGACAGTATCTTACTGCCCCTGAATCTCAACCTGTACCCCTCTTAACTGGGAACCAGGTACCATACTCTGGGAACTGGGAATGGGACTTCCTGCACTGGACTCCATATTGCTGCCACCACTGGATCCCACCCTTACTGGGGAATCCAGAAAACTAAAACTGCACTTAGGGGATAATCTACCCTCCCGAGCTAGTTTCTCCATGCCAATTAAGTTACCACTGTAGGCCAACCCTAGAAATAGCAGACAGCACAGGGGCAGTTACCTCCTCCAGCTTGCGCTGCAGGGCCACCCCAGAAATAGCAGTCTGCACAAGGGCAGTACAAAACTCCTCCAAATTCTCTGGTTTCTGTCCTTGGCAGGACCCCCAACTCATAGTGCAACAAGAAAACACATTTCAAAGAAATGCTACTTAAAACAAAATCAGAAACAATAATCCCCAAAACATGTGACTATCTAAATGCAGAGTTTGTAGTGCAACCAGTTGTTGCTGCGGTACTGCGCAAACGCAAGTCCTATCCTCACCGCTGACCACCAATGTTAGAAATGGGATTTCTGGTTGGCTAAGGCTTGCGCCAAAACCAGGCAGGAACCACCACTCTAGTCAGGGCAAGGGAGTTACACGCCGAAGATAACCCCTGCTCACCCCCTTGGTAGCTTGGCACGAGCAGGCAGGCTTATCCCAGAGGCAGTGTGTAAAGCGTTTGCGCAACACACACACAGCAACAACATACTAGGCACTCCACACAAGGTTATGTATAAAAATAGCCTTTGTATTATCATAAACACATTAGAATAGTAATCACACAATATACACTGTGCCAACTGGCACTAGGCAATATTTACAGGGGATTATATACACATGACAGGGCCAATTGGGCCACTGTCAGAACCATCACAAAGTAAAGATAGTAAATGTAGAACACAACCAGTAATTACTGGCAAACACTGTACTCAGCATTATATCCTGCAACATAAATCATATTATGCAATTAGTATCCTATCAGGCGTAAAATACATTATGCGCCAACCTCATAAGCCTAAACATATTAGACCATAACCTCCTAATCATAAATCACATTAGAGGCATAAATCACAATAGAAAATAACCCCACAAGCATAAACACAGTATGCAAAACCTCATAATCATAAACCACATTAGAGGCATAAATCACAGTAGAGAATAACCTCAAACATAAACACAGTATGCAAAACCTCATAATCATAAACCACATTAGAGGCATAAATCACGGTGCATAAATCACAGTACATGAATCACATTTCCTGCGCACCACATAAATCACATTAGGGCCTGGCGCCCTATCAACCTCACACAGTCCCCCTGGCCAACTGGCCTTCTCAGAGGGCTCAAATGCCCTATGTCCATAATATCAGGGCGTGCTGCCAATGCAGTAGAAACCAAAAGCGCGCAATTGCGCTGGGGCACAGGAGTGTATCTCACTCCTGTCTCATTCATAATGCCCCCAAAGAAATGATGGCCTAAACGTTGCAGCTGCCGCTAATTGCCGTGCAGCTGTGAAGCAGAACGTGGGCATGGGCACTCACTGTGCCCTCTGAACAAATGTGCCCAATCGTTGCAGCGGCCCGCTCTGGTGCGGCGCAGCTGGGGATAACAAGGAGGCCCTGCTCTGGGGCTCTCTATACAAATCTGCGCAACGTTGCAGCTGCCCTCTATCAGGCGGGGCAGCTGTGGAAAAATGGCCTGAGCCCCACTCTGGGACTCGTATCACAAGAATTGCCCCAAAGAAAAATGGCACTGGCACTACACGTGCCGTGGAAGCCCCACTCCGGGACTCCCAAAGTAACCTTTGCCAAAGTTGCAGCTGCCCTCTGTCTAGCGGGGCAGCTGTGAAGAGCAATCAGGGACTGGCACCAGCCGTGCCTTAGGAGCGACCACAGGGGGCGGGCACCGACAATGTGCCCCGACATACCCCCCCACCGGACTCCCAACGTGGCCCCACTCACCAGAGTCTTCTTACACACACGCGGGGCTCTCTCTGCTCATGAGAGCCCCGCCTGGAATCTGGGCACACTGTTGCTGCACGCGGGGCTCGCTCACGGGGCCCCGTTGACCCGCAGCACTTTCCTTCTTGGGTTTCTCTTCGCCCGGTCCCCCTTCCTGGGACCGGGACTTCTCGGTGGAGCCCGCAAGGCTCCAGACGGCCCTAGGCGGCCGGCGGCACTTCCTCCTTCCGGCCACAGCTCCGCCCAGAGTCAGGCAGCTCGCCTGGCTTCCTGGTCGCGCGGCTGCGGCTGGCGGCACTTCGGCGGCAATACGGGGTAGGCTCCCGTTTTAAACGAAGACAATGGCGGGGTGGGCACCCACCACAACCAGCACACAAGCGGGGTGGGCACCCGCCTAAAAACACAAGCATAAAGTGGGGTAGGCTCCCGCTCGAAGTAAGCATCAATGCGGGGTGGGCACCCGCTTCTAAAGCAGCATCACGGGGGAATCCCTCACGCCGGGATTCCCTCTTAAAGGATGGGCAGCACAGCGCTGCACAGCCCACGCTCTCCTCCTTCTGGGGAAAATAAAGAAGTAAAGCACAGCGCTCATGAGGCGCTAGAAGTCCCAAAAGTCCTGAAGGTCCTGGAATATACAAAGAAAACAAGCAGAACAAGAGCCAAAAAAGGGAAAACACGGGCTCGAGACGAGCACCGAGCCCCCGCAACAGACCTCCGAGGAGGAGCCAATCCGCCACGCCCCTGGCGCGCACAGAAAAGCCAGCCGCGCCCAACACACCTCCCCTCCCTCCCCGGGCGTTCCCGCTAGAGCAGGGAATGAACCCGGAAGAGGGGAAGCCGCAGCAGGGAGCCACCACCCCACACCAGGCAGTCCGGACTCCCTAACCCCACGGTCCCGCTAAAGCAGGGACTCAAACGTACCTGAACACAAAAGGCACGTAGGGGAATCAAACGGCCGCCAAGCAGACCGTTCCACACTCACCTGAAAGGAGGCACAGCCAGCACCACCCACGACGAAGTCTTGCTCCGGAAGTAATCTACGCAGAAAAAACAAACAGGATGTGGATAGGCGGGTCACTTGCTTATATGCCTCAGGGTGTGGGTGTGGCCTGGAGGGAAGGGATGGGTTTTTAGTTGCTTGGGAGTTTCTGGTGGGAGGAGCTATGCTCTTTTAGTTAGGACTGGGACGGGGAGGGCTGACGAGGAGGTAATGAAATGTTCATGTAAAGGATCTCAAGCGGGAGGTCTAAGAGCAAAGAAACACATGTGTGTTTTATTTGAGCGCTTTATGCAGGCAAAATGACACGTCCCTGGGTGGGCTTGAACCACCAACCTTTCGGTTAACAGCCGAATGCGCTAACCGATTGCGCCACAGAGACTAGAGACTAGTGACTAAAAGGTCTTTGCTGTGACTCAATATACATGTTTACTTGTTTGCACCTTCCTGGAGCTTGTGTTATATCAGGCATCTTTATGCTGCACAGCATTTGGCATTTGCATGGTGTCTTGTCACTGTTGGACGTTATGATGTGCAGACTACTGTCTAATGCTGTCAGGGCCAGTATTACTACCAGTCCCAGTGTATAAGACACATACATGACTTTTCTGTTGCCTGCTTAGCGTAGCTCCCTGCTCCTCTGTTGCTGTGCTACCAGCCCGTGAGGGGTGTGTCTTGCCCATTCCAGCTTCACTGTGGCATGTTGCGATTTGCCTTCTCTGTGAGCAGAGTCTCTTTCCCAGAGCAGGTGCTTTCTCTGAACTCTGGCTTGTAAGAGTGCTGGGAATGGCCCTCCCCAGCCCCTCACCCAGATAGATACATTTACCTACAGAGCTCAACTTTGGAGAAAGAGATCGGGCAGAGAGTGCAAGGGGAAGGCCCACAGTGCACACCTTATTTTACATAAAACCTCGGGCTCGTGGGAGGACAGGGACATGAAGGTTCTCAGGGAAAGTAATCCCAGGAGTTTTGAGGGCTAGGCCCTGAAACACAAGAATCCCGGAATGCATAAGATGCCTGTGCAATAGGCCTGACCCTAGGCTTCTGGGGCTCTTACTCTCTAGAGGCCCCAGTGGTCCGACCAGGGCTGTGCCCGACCAGGGCTGTAGGCCGCGTTGGGAGCGCGTTAGGGACGCGTAAAGGGACGCAGGGCGCAGAACTCTGCCCGTTTCACACCAGAATTTTGGGGAGGACAGGGAATCTGGCAAAGCCAGTGGGAAGGATTTTTCAAGAGGAGAGTTCAGTGACAGGATCTGAAACACAATAGTGCTGGTGATCTGGAGGGTGCCTTATGTGAGCCACTTCTGTCTGGAGCAGCCTGCTATCATGCCCTGATAACCACAACACTAGTCCCAAGCCAGTGACCTAGGCAAAAGCAGAGACATTCATACTTATTGTCTCCTGCATCTGATTCTTGCCATCATCATGTGAAACGTTGGCGTTCCAATGTCTCCTGCGCACACTTGGTTCATAGGTGTACAATTTGAGTGCATGCGCCTCATCACTGTCTTAGACAGAGCTCTGCCTTGAAACTGCCAAAGTACAGCATTGGTGGTTCAGTGGTAGAATTCTCGCCTGCCACGCGAGAGGCCCGGGTTCGATTCCTAACCAATGCAAGGCTGCCTTCTTTTGACTTTGCTTTGGAAGTGAAATATATGAACTCAGTGGGGAATAAAATGGGAAGCAGTGACCCCGACGTGATTTGAACACGCAACCTTCTGATCTGGATTCAGACGCGCTACCGTTGCGCCACGAGGTCCCTACACTTGCAACCTTCGGAGCCCTATCAGCAAATGCTGTGGGCCTTACGATTTTCTTTTGCCTCCTTGTATGCCTACGGTTGAAATACAAGGCTTGGCCTTTTGTTTTCTACCCTATTTATGAAATTGACTGCAGGTGCAGAGAGAACGCAGAGGATTGAAATGTTCATGTAAAGGATCTCAAGCGGGAGCTCTAAGAGCAAAGAAACACGTGTGTTTTATTTGAGCGCTTTATGCAGGCAAAATGACACGTCCCTGGGTGGGCTTAAACCACCAACCTTTCGATTAACAGCCGAACGCGCTACCGATTGCACCACAGAGACTAGTGACTAAAAAGTCTTTGCTGTGACTCAATATACATGTTTACTTGTGTGCACCTTCCTGGAGCTTGTGTTATATCAGGCATCTTTATGCTGCACAGCATTTGGCATTTGCATGGTGTCTTGTCACTGTTGGACGTTATGATGCGCAGACTACTGTCTAATGCTGTCAGGGCCAGTATTACTACCAGTCCCAGTGTATAAGACACATACATGACTTTTCTGTTGCCTGCTTAGCGTAGCTCCCTGCTCCTCTGTTGCTGTGCTACCTGCCCGTGAGGGGTGTGTCTTGCCCATTCCAGCTTCACTGTGGCATGTTGCGATTTGCCTTCTCTGTGAGCAGAGTCTCTTTCCCAGAGCAGGTGCTTTCTCTGAACTCTGGCTTGTAAGAGTGCTGGGAATGGCCCTCCCCAGCCCCTCACCCAGATAGATACATTTACCTACAGAGCTCAACTTTGGAGAAAGAGATCGGGCAGAGAGTGCAAAGGGGAAGGCCCACAGTGCACACCTTATTTTACATAAAACCTCGGGCTCGTGGGAGGACAGGGACATGAGGGTTCTCAGGGAAAGTCATCCCAGGAGTGTTGAGGGCTAGGCCCTGAAACACAAGAATCCCGGAATGCATAAGATGCCTGTGCAATAGGCCTGACCCTAGGCTTCTGGGGCTCTTACTCTCTAGAGGCCCCAGTGGTCTAAGCCCGACCAGGGCTGTAGGCCGCGTTGGGAGCGCGTTAGGGAAGCGTAAAGGGACGCAGGGCGCAGAACTCTGCCCGTTTCACACCAGAATTTTGGGGAGGACAGGGAATCTGGCAAAGCCAGTGGGATGGATTTTTCAAGAGGAGAGTTCAGTGACAGGATCTGAAACACAATAGTGCTGGTGATCTGGAGGGTGCCTTATGTGAGCCACTTCTGTCTGGAGCAGCCTGCTATCATGCCCTGATAACCACAACACTAGTCCCAAGCCAGTGACCTAGGCAAAAGCAGAGACATTCATACTTATTGTCTCCTGCATCTGATTCTTGCCATCATCATGTGAAACGTTGGCGTTCCAATGTCTCCTGCGCACACTTGGTTCATAGGTGTACAATTTGAGTGCGTGCGCCTCATCACTGTCTTAGACAGAGCTCTGCCTTGAAACTGCCAAAGTACAGCATTGGTGATTCAGTGGTAGAATTCTCGCCTGCCACGCGGGAGGCCCGGGTTCGATTCCCAGCCAATGCAAGGCTGCCTTCTTTTGACTTTGCTTTGGAAGTGAAATATATGAACTCAGTGGGGAATAAAATGGGAAGCAGTGACCCCGACGTGATTTGAACACGCAACCTTCTGATCTGGAGTCAGACGCGCTACCGTTGCGCCACGAGGTCCCTACACTTGCAACCTTCGGAGCCCTATCAGCAAATGCTGTGGACCTTACGATTTTCTTTTGCCTCCTTGTATGCCTACGGTTGAAATACAAGGCTTGGCCTTTTGTTTTCTACCCTATTTATGAAATTGACTGCAGGTGCAGAGAGAACGCAGAGGATTGAAATGTTCAGGTAAAGGATCTCAAGCGGGAGCTCTAAGAGGAAAGAAACACATGTGTGTTTTATTTGAGCGCTTTATGCAGGCAAAATGACACGTCCCTGGGTGGGCTTGAACCACCAACCTTTCGGTTAACAGCCGAACGCACTAACCGATTGCACCACAGAGACTAGTGACTAAAAAGTCTTTGCTGTGACTCAATATACATGTTTACTTGTGTGCACCTTCCTGGAGCTTGTGTTATATCAGGCATCTTTATGCTGCACAGCATTTGGCATTTGCATGGTGTCTTGTCACTGTTGGACGTTATGATGCGCAGACTACTGTCTAATGCTGTCAGGGCCAGTATTACTACCAGTCCCAGTGTATAAGACACATACATGACTTTTCTGTTGCCTGCTTAGCGTACCTCCCTGCTCCTCTGTTGCTGTGCTACCAGCCCGTGAGGGGTGTGTCTTGCTCATTCCAGCTTCACTGTGGTATGTTAGATTTGCCTTCTCTGTGAGCAGAGTCTCTTTCCCAGAGCAGGTGCTTTCTCTGAACTCTGGCTTGTAAGAGTGCTGGGAATGGCCCTCCCCAGCCCCTCACCCAGATAGATACATTTACCTGCAGAGCTCAACTTTGGAGAAAGAGATCGGGCAGAGAGTGCAAAGGGGAAGGCCCACAGTGCACACCTTATTTTACATAAAACCTCGGGCTCGTGGGAGGACAGGGACATGAAGGTTCTCAGGGAAAGTCATCCCAGGAGTGTTGAGGGCTAGGCCCTGAAACACAAGAATCCCGGAATGCATAAGATGCCTGTGCAATAGGCCTGACCCTAGGCTTCTGGGGCTCTTACCCTCTAGAGGCCCCAGTGGTCCGACCAGGGCTGTGCCCGACCAGGGCTGTAGGCCGCGTTGGGAGCGCGTTAGGGACGCGTAAAGGGACGCAGGTCGCAGAACTCTGCCCGTTTCACACCAGAATTTTGGGGAGGACAGGCAATCTGGCAAAGCCAGTGGGAAGGATTTTTCAAGAGGAGAGTTCAGTGACAGGATCTGAAACACAATAGTGCTGGTGATCTGGAGGGTGCCTTATGTGAGCCACTTCTGTCTGGAGCAGCCTGCTATCATGCCCTGATAACCACAACACTAGTCCCAAGCCAGTGACCTAGGCAAAAGCAGAGACATTCATACTTATTGTCCCCTGCATGTGATTCTTGCCATCATCATGTGAAACGTTGGCGTTCCAATGTCTCCTGCGCACACTTGGTTCATAGGTGTACAATTTGAGTGTGGTGGGCCTCATCACTGTCTTAGACAGAGCTCTGCCTTGAAACTGCCAAAGTACAGCATTGGTGGTTCGGTGGTAGAATTCTCGCCTGCCACGCGAGAGGCCCGGGTTCGATTCCCGGCCAATGCAAGGCTACCTTCTTTTGACTTTGCTTTGGAAGTGAAATATATGAACTCAGTGGGGAATAAAATGGGAAGCAGTGACCCCGACGTGATTTGAACACGTAACCTTCTGATCTGGAGTCAGACGCGCTACCATTGCGCCACGAGGTCCCTACACTTGCAACCTTCGGAGCCCTATCAGCAAATGCTGTGGGTCTTACGATTTTCTTTTGCCTCCTTGTATGCCTACGGTTGAAATACAAGGCTTGGCCTTTTGTTTTCTACCCTATTTATGAAATTGACTGCAGGTGCAGAGAGAACGCAGAGGATTGAAATGTTCAGGTAAAGGATCTCAAGCGGGAGCTCTAAGAGCAAAGAAACACGTGTGTTTTATTTGAGCGCTTTATGCAGGCAAAATGACACATCCCTGGGTGGGATTGAACCACCAACCTTTCAGTTAACACCCGAACGCGCTAACCGATTGCGCCACAGAGACTAGTGACTAAAAAGTCTTTGCTGTGACTCAATATACATGTTTACTTGTGTGCACCTTCCTGGAGCTTGTGTTATATCAGGCATCTTTATGCTGCACAGCATTTGGCATTTGCATGGTGTCTTGTCACTGTTGGACGTTATGATGCGCAGACTACTGTCTAATGCTGTCAGGGCCAGTATTACTACCAGTCCCAGTGTATAAGACACATACATGACTTTTCTGTTGCCTGCTTAGCGTAGCTCCCTGCTCCTCTGTTGCTGTGCTACCAGCCCGTGAGGGGTGTGTCTTGCTCATTCCAGCTTCACTGTGGCATGTTGCGATTTGCCTTCTCTGTGAGCAGAGTCTCTTTCCCAGAGCAGGTGCTTACTCTGAACTCTGGCTTGTAAGAGTGCTGGGAATGGCCCTCCCCAGCCCCTCACCCAGATAGATACATTTACCTACAGAGCTCAACTTTGGAGAAAGAGATCGGGCAGAGAGTGCAAAGAGGAAGGCCCACAGTGCACACCTTATTTTACATAAAACCTCGGGCTCGTGGGAGGACAGGGACATGAGGGTTCTCAGGGAAAGTCATCCCAGGAGTGTTGAGGGCTAGGCCCTGAAACACAAGAATCCCGGAATGCATAAGATGCCTGTGCAATAGGCCTGACCCTAGGCTTCTGGGGCTCTTACTCTCTAGAGGCCCCAGTGGTCTAAGCCCGACCAGGGCTGTAGGCCGCTTTGGGAGCGCGTTAGGGACGCGTAAAGGGACGCAGGGCGCAGAACTCTGCCCGTTTCACACCAGAATTTTGGGGAGGACAGGGAATCTGGCAAAGCCAGTGGGAAGGATTTTTCAAGAGGAGAGTTCAGTGACAGGATCTGAAACACAATAGTGCTGGTGATCTGGAGGGTGCCTTATGTGAGCCACTTCTGTCTGGAGCAGCCTGCTATCATGCCCTGATAACCACAACACTAGTCCCAAGCCAGTGACCTAGGCAAAAGCCGAGACATTCATACTTATTGTCTCCTGCATCTGATTCTTGCCATCATCATGTGAAACGTTGGCGTTCCAATGTCTCCTGCGCACACTTGGTTCATAGGTGTACAATTTGAGTGCGTGCGCCTCATCACTGTCTTAGACAGAGCTCTGCCTTGAAACTGCCAAAGTACAGCATTGGTGGTTCAGTGGTAGAATTCTCGCCTGCCCCGCGAGAGGCCCGGGTTCGATTCCCAGCCAATGCAAGGCTGCCTTCTTTTGACTTTGCTTTGGAAGTGAAATATATGAACTCAGTGGGGAATAAAATGGGAAGCAGTGACCCCGACGTGATTTGAACACGCAACCTTCTAATCTGGAGTCAGACGCGCTACCGTTGCGCCACGAGGTCCCTACACTTGCAACCTTCGGAGCCCTATCAGCAAATGCTGAGGGCCTTACGATTTTCTTTTGCCTCCTTGTATGCCTACGGTTGAAATACAAGGCTTGGCCTTTTGTTTTCTACCCTATTTATGAAATTGACTGCAGGTGCAGAGAGAACGCAGAGGATTGAAATGTTCAGGTTAAAAATCTCAAGCGGGAGCTCTAAGAGCAAAGAAACACATGTGTGTTTTATTTGAGCGCTTTATGCAGGCAAAATGACACGTCCGTGGGTGGGCTTGAACCACCAACCTTTCGGTTAACAGCCGAATGCGCTAACCGATTGCACCACAGAGACTAGTGACTGAAAAGTCTTTGCTGTGACTCAATATACATGTTTACTTGTGTGCACCTTCCTGGAGCTTGTGTTATATCAGGCATCTTTATGCTGCACAGCATTTGGCATTTGCATGGTGTCTTTTCACTGTTGGACGTTATGATGCGCAGACTACTGTCTAATGCTGTCAGGGCCAGTATTACTACCAGTCCCAGTGTATAAGACACATACATGACTTTTCTGTTGCCTGCTTAGCGTAGCTCCCTGCTCCTCTGTTGCTGTGCTACCAGCCCGTGAGGGGTGTGTCTTGCCCATTCCAGCTTCACTGTGGCATGTTGCGATTTGCCTTCTCTGTGAGCAGAGTCTCTTTCCCAGAGCAGGTGCTTTCTCTGAACTCTGGCTTGTAAGAGTGCTGGGAATGGCCCTCCCCAGCCCCTCACCCAGATAGATACATTTACCTACAGAGCTCAACTTTGGAGAAAGAGATCGGGCAGAGAGTGCAAAGGGGAAGGCCCACAGTGCACACCTTATTTTACATAAAACCTCGGGCTCGTGGGAGGACAGGGACATGAAGGTTCTCAGGGAAAGTCATCCCAGGAGTGTTGAGGGCTAGTCCCTGAAACACAAGAATCCCGAAATGCATAAGATGCCTGTGCAATAGGCCTGACCCTAGGCTTCTGGGGCTCTTACTCTCTAGAGGCCCCAGTGGTCCGACCAGCGCTGTGCCTGACCAGGGCTGTAGGCCGCGTTGGGAGCGCGTTAGGGACGCGTAAAGGGACGCAGGGCGCAGAACTCTGCCCGTTTCACACCAGAATTTTGGGGAGGACAGGGAATCTGGCAAAGCCAGTGGGAAGGATTTTTCAAGAGGAGAGTTCAGTGACAGGATCTGAAACACAATATTGCTGGTGATCTGGAGGGTGCCTTATGTGAGCCACTTCTGTCTGGAGCAGCCTGCTGTCATGCCCTAATAACCACAACACTAGTCCCAAGCCAGTGACCTAGGCAAAAGCAGAGACATTCATACTTATTGTCTCCTGCATCTGATTCTTGCCATCATCATGTGAAACGTTGGCGTTCCAATGTCTCCTGCGCACACTTGGTTCATAGGTGTACAATTTGAGTGCATGCGCCTCATCACTGTCTTAGACAGAGCTCTGCCTTGAAACTTCCAAAGTACAGCATTGGTGGTTCAGTGGTAGAATTCTTGCCTGCCACGCGAGAGGCCCGGGTTTGATTCCCGGCCAATGCAAGGCTGCCTTCTTTTGACTTTGCTTTGGAAGTGAAATATATGAACTCAGTGGGGAATAAAATGGGAGGCAGTGACCCCGACGTGATTTGAACACGCAACCTTCTGATCTGGAGTCAGACGCGCTACCGTTGCGCCACGAGGTCCCTACACTTGCAACCTTCGAAGCCCTATCAGTAAATGCTGTGGGCCTTACGATTTTCTTTTGCCTCCTTGTATGCCTACGGTTGAAATACAAGGCTTGGCCTTTTGTTTTCTACCCTATTTATGAAATTGACTGCAGGTGCAGAGAGAACGCAGAGGATTGAAATGTTCAGGTAAAGGATCTCAAGCGGGAGCTCTAAGAGCAAAGAAACACATGTGTGTTTTATTTGAGCGCTTTATGCAGGCAAAATGACACGTCCCTGGGTGGGCTTGAACCACCAACCTTTCGATTAACAGCCGATCGCGCTAACCGATTGCACCACAGAGACTAGTGGCTAAAAAGGCTTTGCTGTGACTCAATATACATGTTTACTTGTGTGCACCTTCCTGGAGCTTGTGTTATATCAGGCATCTTTATGCTGCACAGCATTTGGCATTTGCATGGTGTCTTTTCACTGTTGGACGTTATGATGCGCAGACTACTGTCTAATGCTGTCAGGGCCAGTATTACTACCAGTCCCAGTGTATAAGACACATACATGACTTTTCTGTTGCCTGCTTAGCGTAGCTCCCTGCTCCTCTGTTGCTGTGCTACCAGCCCGTGAGGGGTGTGTCTTGCCCATTCCAGCTTCACTGTGGCATGTTGCGATTTGCCTTCTCTGTGAGCAGAGTCTCTTTCCCAGAGCAGGTGCTTTCTCTGAACTCTGGCTTGTAAGAGTGCTGGGAATGGCCCTCCCCAGCCCCTCACCCAGATAGATACATTTACCTACAGAGCACAACTTTGGAGAAAGAGATCGGGCAGAGAGTGCAAAGGGGAAGGCCCACAGTGCACACCTTATTTTACATAAAACCTCGGGCTCGTGGGAGGACAGGGACATGAAGGTTCTCAGGGAAAGTCATCCCAGGAGTGTTGAGGGCTAGGCCCTGAAACACAAGAATCCCGGAATGCATAAGATGCCTGTGCAATAGGCCTGACCCTAGGCTTCTGGGGCTCTTACTCTCTAGAGGCCCAAGTGGTCTAAGCCCGACCAGGGCTGTGCCCGACCAGGGCTGTAGGCCGCGTTGGGAGCCCGTTAGGGACGCAGGGCGCAGAACTCTGCCCGTTTCACACCAGAATTTTGGGGAGGACAGGGAATCTGGCAAAGCCAGTGGGAAGGATTTTTCAAGAGGAGAGTTCAGTGACAGGATCTGAAACACAATAGTGCTAGTGATCTGGAGGATGCCTTATGTGAGCCACTTCTGTCTGGAGCAGCCTGCTATCATGCCCTGATAACCACAACACTAGTCCCAAGCCAGTGACCTAGGCAAAAGCAGAGACATTCATACTTATTGTCTCCTGCATCTGATTCTTGCCATCATCATGTGAAACGTTGGCGTTCCAATGTCTCCTGCGCACACTTGGTTCATAGGTGTACAATTTGAGTGCGTGCGCCTCATCACTGTCTTAGACAGAGCTCTGCCTTGAAACTGCCAAAGTACAGCATTGGTGGTTCAGTGGTAGAATTCTCGCCTGCCACGCGTGAGGCCCGGGTTCGTTTCCCGGCCAATGCAAGGCTGCCTTCCTTTGGCTTTGCTTTGGAAGTGAAATATATGAACTCAGTGGGGAATAAAATGGGAAGCAGTGACCCCGACGTGATTTGAACACGCAACCTTCTGATCTGGAGTCAGACGCGCTACCGTTGCGCCACGAGGTCCCTACACTTGCAACCTTCGGAGCCCTATTAGCAAATGCTGTGGGTCTTACGATTTTCTTTTGCCTCCTTGTATGCCTACGGTTGAAATACAAGGCTTGGCCTTTTGTTTTCTACCCTATTTATGAAATTGACTGCAGGTGCAGAGAGAACGCAGAGGATTGAAATGTTCAGGTAAAGGATCTCAAGAGGGAGCTCTAAGAGCAAAGAAACACGTTTGTTTTATTTGAGCGCTTTATGCAGGCAAAATGACACGTTCCTGGGTGGGCTTGAACCACCAACCTTTCGGTTCACAGCCAAACGCGCTAACCGATTGTGCCACAGAGACTAGTGACTAAAAAGTCTTTGCTGTGACTCAATATACATGTTTACTTGTTTGCACCTTCCTGGAGCTTGTGTTATATCAGGCATCTTTATGCTGCACAGCATTTGGCATTTGCATGGTGTTTTGTCACTGTTGGACGTTATGATGCGCAGACTACTGTCTAATGCTGTCAGGGCCAGTATTACTACCAGTCCCAGTGTATAAGACACATACATGACTTTTCTGTTGCCTGCTTAGCGTAGCTCCCTGCTCCTCTGTTGCTGTGCTACCAGCCCGTGAGGGGTGTGTCTTGCCCATTCCAGCTTCACTGTGGCATGTTGCGATTTGCCTTCTCTGTGAGCAGAGTCTCTTTCCCAGAGCAGGTGCTTTCTCTGAACTCTGGCTTGTAAGAGTGCTGGGAATGGCCCTCCCCAGCCCCTCACCCAGATAGATACATTTACCTACAGAGCTCAACTTTGGAGAAAGAGATCGGGCAGAGAGTGCAAAGGGGAAGGCCCACAGTGCAAACCTTATTTTACATAAAACCTCGGGCTCGTGGGAGGACGGGGACATGAGGGTTCTCAGGGAAAGTCATCCCAGGAGTGTTGAGGGCTAGGCCCTGAAACACAAGAATCCCGGAATGCATAAGATGCCTGTGCAATAGGCCTGACCCTAGGCTTCTGGGGCTCTTACTCTCTAGAGGCCCCAGTGGTCTAAGCCCGACCAGGGCTGTGCCCGACCAGGGCTGTAGGCCGCGTTGGGAGCGCGTTAGGGACGCAGGGCGCAGAACTCTGCCCGTTTCACACCAGAATTTTGGGGAGGACAGGGAATCTGGCAAAGCCAGTGGGAAGGATTTTTCAAGAGGAGAGTTCAGTGACAGGATCTGAAACACAATAGTGCTGGTGATCTGGAGGGTGCCTTATGTGAGCCACTTCTGTCTGGAGCAGCCTGCTATCATACCCTGATAACCACAACACTAGTCCCAAGCCAGTGACCTAGGCAAAAGCAGAGACATTCATACTTATTGTCTCCTGCATCTGATTCTTGCCATCATCATGTGAAACGTTGGCGTTCCAATGTCTCCTGTGCGCACTTGGTTCATAGGTGTACAATTTGAGTGCGTGCGCCTCATCACTGTCTTAGACAGAGCTCTGCCTTGAAACTGCCAAAGTACAGCATTGGTGGTTCAGTGGTAGAATTCTCGCCTGCCACGCGTGAGGCCCGGGTTCGATTCCCAGCCAATGCAAGGCTGCCTTCTTTTGACTTTGCTTTGGAAGTGAAATATATGAACTCAGTGGGGAATAAAATGGTAAGCAGTGACCCCGACGTGATTTGAACACGCAACTTTCTGATCTGGAGTCAGACGCGCTACCGTTGCGCCACGAGGTCCCTACACTTGCAACCTTCGGAGCCCTATCAGCAAATGCTGTGGGCCTTACGATTTTCTTTTGCCTCCTTGTATGCCTACGGTTGAAATACAAGGCTTGGCCTTTTGTTTTCTACCCTATTTATGAAATTGACTGCAGGTGCAGAGAGAACG
Source organism: Calotriton arnoldi (assembly GCA_963921515.1). Taxonomy (NCBI): domain Eukaryota; kingdom Metazoa; phylum Chordata; class Amphibia; order Caudata; family Salamandridae; genus Calotriton; species Calotriton arnoldi. The sequence continues at coordinate 37,931 of CAWUFW010007756.1, read as the reverse complement.
CAGAGGATTGAAATGTTCAGGTAAAGGATCTCAAGCGGGAGCTCTAAGAGCAAAGAAACACATGTGTGTTTTATTTGAGCGCTTTATGCAGGCAAAATGACACATCCCTGGGTGGGCTTGAACCACCAAACTTTCGGTTAACAGCCGAACGCGCTAACCGATTGCACCACAGAGACTAGTGACTAAAAAGTCTTTGCTGTGACTCAATATACATGTTTACTTGTGTGCACCTTCCTGGAGCTTGTGTTATATCAGGCATCTTTATGCTGCACAGCATTTGGCATTTGCATGGTGTCTTGTCACTGTTGGACGTTATGATGCGCAGACTACTGTCTAATGCTGTCAGGGCCAGTATTACTACCAGTCCCAGTGTATAAGACACATACATGACTTTTCTGTTGCCTGCTTAGCGTAGCTCCCTGCTCCTCTGTTGCTGTGCTACCTGCCCGTGAGGGGTGTGTCTTGCCCCATTCCAGCTTCACTGTGGCATGTTGCGATTTGCCTTCTCTGTGAGCAGAGTCTCTTTCCCAGAGCAGGTGCTTTCTCTGAACTCTGGCTTGTAAGAGTGCTGGGAATGGCCCTCCCCAGCCCCTCACCCAGATAGATACATTTACCTACAGAGCTCAACTTTGGAGAAAGAGATCGGGCAAAGAGTGCAAAGGGGAAGGCCCACAGTGCACACCTTATTTTACATAAAACCTCGGGCTCGTGGGAGGACAGGGACATGAGGGTTCTCAGGGAAAGTCATCCCAGGAGTGTTGAGGGCTAGGCCCTGAAACACAAGAATCCCGGAATGCATAAGATGCCTGTGCAATATGCCTGACCCTAGGCTTCTGGGGCTCTTACTCTCTAGAGGCCCCAGTGGTCTAAGCCCTACCAGGGCTGTAGGCCGCGTTGGGAGCGCGTTGGGAGCGCGTTAGGGACGCGTAAAGGGACGCAGGGCGCAGAACTCTGCCTGTTTCACACCAGAATTTTGGGGAGGACAGGGAATCTGGCAAAGCCAGTGGGAAGGATTTTTCAAGAGGAGAGTTCAGTGACAGGATCTGAAACACAATAGTGCTGGTGATCTGGAGGGTGCCTTATGTGAGCCACTTCTGTCTGGAGCAGCCTGCTATCATGCCCTGATAACCACAACACTAGTCCCAAGCCAGTGACCTAGGCAAAAGCAGAGACATTCATACTTATTGTCTCCTGCATCTGATTCTTGCCATCATCATGTGAAACGTTGGCGTTCCAATGTCTCCTGCGCACACTTGGTTCATAGGTGTACAATTTGAGTGCGTGCGCCTCATCACTGTCTTAGACAGAGCTCTGCCTTGAAACTGCCAAAGTACAGCATTGGTGGTTCAGTGGTAGAATTCTCGCCTGCCACGCGGGAGGCCCGGGTTAGATTCCCGGCCAATGCAAGGCTACCTTCTTTTGACTTTGCTTTGGAAGTGAAATATATGAACTCAGTGGGGAATAAAATGGGAAGCATTGACCCCGACGTGATTTGAACACGCAACCTTTTGATCTGGAGTCAGACGCGCTACCGTTGCGCCACGAGGTCCCTACACTTGCAACCTTCGGAGCCCTATCAGCAAATGCTGTGGGTCTTACGATTTTCTTTTGCCTCCTTGTATGCCTACGGTTGAAATACAAGGCATGGCCTTTTGTTTTCTACCCTATTTATGAAATTGACTGCAGGTGCAGAGAGAACGCAGAGGATTGAAATGTTCAGGTAAAGGATCTCAAGCGCGAGCTCTAAGAGCAAAGAAACACATGTGTTTTATTTGAGCGCTTTATGCAGGCAAAATGACAGGTCCCTGGGTGGGCTTGAACCACCAACCTTTCGGTTAACAGCCGAACGCGCTAACCGATTGCACCACAGAGACTAGTGACTAAAAGGTCTTTGCTGTGACTCAATCTACATGTTTACTTGTGTGCACCTTCCTGGAGCTTGTGTTATATAAGGCATCTTTATGCTGCACAGCATTTGGCATTTGCATGGTGCCTTGTCACTGTTGGACGTTATGATGCGCAGACTACTGTCTAATGCTGTCAGGGCCAGTATTACTACCAGTCCCAGTGTATAAGACACATACATGACTTTTCTGTTGCCTGCTTAGCGTAGCTCCCTGCTCCTCTGTTGCTGTGCTACCAGCCCGTGAGGGGTGTGTCTTGCCCATTCCAGCTTCACTGTGGCATGTTGCGATTTGCCTTCTCTGTGAGCAGAGTCTCTTTCCCAGAGCAGGTGCTTTCTCTGAACTCTGGCTTCTAAGAGTGCTGGGAATGGCCCTCCCCAGCCCCTCACCCAGATAGATACATTTACCTACAGAGCTCAACTTTGGAGAAAGAGATCGGGCAGAGAGTGCAAAGGGGAAGGCCCACAGTGCACACCTTATTTTACATAAAACCTCGGGCTCGTGGGAGGACAGGGTCATGAGGGTTCTCAGGGAAAGTCATCCCAGGAGTGTTGAGGGCTAGGCCCTGAAACACAAGAATCCCGGAATGCATAAGATGCCTGTGCAATAGGCCTGACCCTAGGCTTCTGGGGCTCTTACTCTCTAGAGTCCCCAGTGGTCTAAGCCCGACCAGGGCTGTGCCCGACCAGGGCTGTAGGCCGCGTTGGGAGCCCGTTAGGGACGCAGGGCGCAGAACTCTGCCCGTTTCACACCAGAATTTTGGGGAGGACAGGGAATCTGGCAAAGCCAGTGGGAAGGATTTTTCAAGAGGAGAGTTCAGTGACAGGATCTGAAACACAATAGTGCTGGTGATCTGGAGGATGCCTTATGTGAGCCACTTCTGTCTGGAGCAGCCTGCTATCATGCCCTGATAACCACAACACTAGTCCCAAGCCAGTGACCTAGGCAAAAGCAGAGACATTCATACTTATTGTCTCCTGCATCTGATTCTTGCCATCATCATGTGAAACGTTGGCGTTCCAATGTCTCCTGCGCACACTTGGTTCATAGGTGTACAATTTGAGTGCGTGCGCCTCATCACTGTCTTAGACAGAGCTCTGCCTTGAAACTGCCAAAGTACAGCATTGGTGGTTCAGTGGTAGAATTCTCGCCTGCCGCGCGGGAGGCCTGGGTTCGATTCCCGGCCAATGCAAGGCTGTCTTCTTTTGACTTTGCTTTGGAAGTGAAATATATGAACTCAGTGGGGAATAAAATGGGAAGCAGTGACCCCGACGTGATTTGAACACGCAACCTTCTGATCTGGAGTCAGACGCGCTACCGTTGCGCCACGAGGTCCCTACACTAGCAACCTTCGGAGCCCTATTAGCAAATGCTGTGGGTCTTACGATTTTCTTTTGCCTCCTTGTATGCCTACGGTTGAAATACAAGGCTTGGCCTTTTGTTTTCTACCCTATTTATGAAATTGACTGCAGGTGCAGAGAGAACGCAGAGGATTGAAATGTTCTGGTAAAGGATCTCAAGCGGGAGCTCTAAGAGCAAAGAAACACATGTGTGTTTTATTTGAGCGCTTTATGCAGGCAAAATGACACATCCCTGGGTGGGCTTGAACCACCAACCTTTCGGTTAACAGCCGAATGCGCTAACCGATTGCACCACAGAGACTAGTGACTAAAAAGTCTTTGCTGTGACTCAATATACATGTTTACTTGTGTGCACCTTCCTGGAGCTTGTGTTATATCAGGCATCTTTATGCTGCACAGCATTTGGCATTTGCATGGTGTCTTGTCACTGTTGGACGTTATGATGCGCAGACTACTGTCTAATGCTGTCAGGGCCAGTATTACTACCAGTCCCAGTGTATAAGACACATACATGACTTTTCTGTTGCCTGCTTAGCGTAGCTCCCTGCTCCTCTGTTGCTGTGCTACCTGCCCGTGAGGGGTGTGTCTTGCCCATTCCAGCTTCACTGTGGCATGTTGCGATTTGCCTTCTCTGTGAGCAGAGTCTCTTTCCCAGAGCAGGTGCTTTCTCTGAACTCTGGCTTGTAAGAGTGCTGGGAATGGCCCTCCCCAGCCCCTCACCCAGATAGATACATTTACCTACAGAGCTCAACTTTGGAGAAAGAGATCGGGCAGAGAGTGCAAGGGGAAGGCCCACAGTGCACACCTTATTTTACATAAAACCTCGGGCTCGTGGGAGGACAGGGACATGAGGGTTCTCAGGGAAAGTCATCCCAGGAGTGTTGAGGGCTAGGCCCTGAAACACAAGAATCCCGGAATGCATAAGATGCCTGTGCAATAGGCCTGACCCTAGGCTTCTGGGGCTCTTACTCTCTAGAGGCCCCAGTGGTCTAAGCCCGACCAGGGCTGTGCCCGACCAGGGCTGTAGGCCGCGTTGGGAGCCCGTTAGGGACGCAGGGCGCAGAACTCTGCCCGTTTCACACCAGAATTTTGGGGAGGACAGGGAATCTGGCAAAGCCAGTGGGAAGGATTTTTCAAGAGGAGAGTTCAGTGACAGGATCTGAAACACAATAGTGCTGGTGATCTGGAGGATGCCTTATGTGAACCACTTCTGTCTGGAGCAGCCTGCTATCATGCCCTGATAACCACAACACTAGTCCCAAGCCAGTGACCTAGGCAAAAGCAGAGACATTCATACTTATTGTCTCCTGCATCTGATTCTTGCCATCATCATGTGAAACGTTGGCGTTCCAATGTCTCCTGCGCACACTTGGTTCATAGGTGTACAATTTGAGTGCGTGCGCCTCATCACTGTCTTAGACAGAGCTCTGCCTTGAAACTGCCAAAGTACAGCATTGGTGGTTCAGTGGTAGAATTCTCGCCTGCCACGCGTGAGGCCCGGGTTCGATTCCCGGCCAATGCAAGGCTGCCTTCTTTTGACTTTGCTTTGGAAGTGAAATATATGAACTCAGTGGGGAATAAAATGGGAAGCAGTGACCCCGACGTGATTTGAACACGCAACCTTCTGATCTGGAGTCAGACGCGCTACCGTTGCGCCACGAGGTCCCTACACTTGCAACCTTCTGAGCCCTATTAGCAAATGCTGTGGGTCTTACGATTTTCTTTTGCATCCTTGTATGCCTACGGTTGAAATACAAGGCTTGGCCTTTTGTTTTCTAACCTATTTATGAAATTGACTGCAGGTGCAGAGAGAACGCAGAGGATTGAAATGTTCAGGTAAAGGATCTCAAGAGGGAGCTCTAAGAGCAAAGAAACACGTGTGTTTTATTTGAGCGCTTTATGCAGGCAAAATGACACGTTCCTGGGTGGGCTTGAACCACGAACCTTTCGGTTAACAGCCGAACGTGCTAACCGATTGCGCCACAGAGACTAGTAACTAAAAAGTCTTTGCTGTGACTCAATATACATGTTTACTTGTTTGCACCTTCCTGGAGCTTGTGTTATATCAGGCATCTTTATGCTGCACAGCATTTGGCATTTGCATGGTGTTTTGTCACTGTTGGACGTTATGATGCGCAGACTACTGTCTAATGCTGTCAGGGCCAGTATTACTACCAGTCCCAGTGTATAAGACACATACATGACTTTTCTGTTGCCTGCTTAGCGTAGCTCCCTGCTCCTCTGTTGCTGTGCTACCTGCCCGTGAGGGGTGTGTCTTGCCCATTCCAGCTTCACTGTGGCATGTTGCGATTTGCCTTCTCTGTGAGCAGAGTCTCTTTCCCAGAGCAGGTGCTTTCTCTGAACTCTGGCTTGTAAGAGTGCTGGGAATGGCCCTCCCCAGCCCCTCACCCAGATAGATACATTTACCTACAGAGCTCAACTTTGGAGAAAGAGATCGGGCAGAGAGTGCAAGGGGAAGGCCCACAGTGCACACCTTATTTTACATAAAACCTCGGGCTCGTGGGAGGACAGGGACATGAGGGTTCTCAGGGAAAGTCATCCCAGGAGTGTTGAGGGCTAGGCCCTGAAACACAAGAATCCCGGAATGCATAAGATGCCTGTGCAATAGGCCTGACCCTAGGCTTCTGGGGCTCTTACTCTCTAGAGGCCCCAGTGGTCTAAGCCCGACCAGGGCTGTGCCCGACCAGGGCTGTAGGCCGCGTTGGGAGCCCGTTAGGGACGCAGGGCGCAGAACTCTGCCCGTTTCACACCAGAATTTTGGGGAGGACAGGGAATCTGGCAAAGCCAGTGGGAAGGATTTTTCAAGAGGAGAGTTCAGTGACAGGATCTGAAACACAAAAGTGCTGGTGATCTGGAGGATGCCTTATGTGAGCCACTTCTGTCTGGAGCAGCCTGCTATCATGCCCTGATAACCACAACACTAGTCCCAAGCCAGTGACCTAGGCAAAAGCAGAGACATTCATACTTATTGTCTCCTGCATCTGATTCTTGCCATCATCATGTGAAACGTTGGCGTTCCAATGTCTCCTGCGCACACTTGGTTCATAGGTGTACAATTTGAGTGCGTGCGCCTCATCACTGTCTTAGACAGAGCTCTGCCTTGAAACTGCCAAAGTACAGCATTGGTGGTTCAGTGGTAGAATTCTCGCCTGCCACGCGTGAGGCCCGGGTTCGATTCCCGGCCAATGCAAGGCTGCCTTCTTTTGACTTTGCTTTGGAAGTGAAATATATGAACTCAGTGGGGAATAAAATGGGAAGCAGTGACCCCGACGTGATTTGAACACGCAACCTTCTGATCTGGAGTCAGACGCGCTACCGTTGCGCCACGAGGTCCCTACACTTGCAACCTTCGGAGCCCTATTAGCAAATGCTGTGGGTCTTACGATTTTCTTTTGCCTCCTTGTATGCCTACGGTTGAAATACAAGGCTTGGCCTTTTGTTTTCTACCCTATTTATGAAATTGACTGCAGGTGCAGAGAGAACGCAGAGGATTGAAATGTTCAGGTAAAGGATCTCAAGAGGGAGCTCTAAGAGCAAAGAAACACGTGTGTTTTATTTGAGCGCTTTATGCAGGCAAAATGACACATTCCTGGGTGGGCTTGAACCACCAACCTTTCGGTTAACAGCCGTACGCGCTAACCGATTGCACCACAGAGACTAGTGACTAAAAAGTCTTTGCTGTGACTCAATATACATGTTTACTTGTGTGCACCTTCCTGGAGCTTGTGTTATATCAGGCATCTTTATGCTGCACAGCATTTGGCATTTGCATGGTGCCTTGTCACTGTTGGACGTTATGATGCGCAGACTACTGTCTAATGCTGTCAGGGCCAGTATTACTACCAGTCCCAGTGTATAAGACACATACATGACTTTTCTGTTGCCTGCTTAGCGTAGCTCCCTGCTCCTCTGTTGCTGTGCTACCAGCCCGTGAGGGGTGTGTCTTGCCCATTCCAGCTTCACTGTGGCATGTTGCGATTTGCCTTCTCTGTGAGCAGAGTCTCTTTCCCAGAGCAGGTGCTTTCTCTGAACTCTGGCTTCTAAGAGTGCTGGGAATGGCCCTCCCGAGCCCCTCACCCAGATAGATACATTTACCTACAGAGCTCAACTTTGGAGAAAGAGATCGGGCAGAGAGTGCAAAGGGGAAGGCCCATAGTGCACACCTTATTTTACATAAAACCTCGGGCTCGTGGGAGGACAGGGACATGAGGGTTCTCAGGGAAAGTCATCCCAGGAGTGTTGAGGGCTAGGCCCTGAAACACAAGAATCCCGGAATGCATAAGATGCCTGTGCAATAGGCCTGACCCTAGGCTTCTGGGGCTCTTACTCTCTAGAGGCCCCAGTGGTCTAAGCCCGACCAGGGCTGTAGGCCGCGTTGGGAGCGCGTTAGGGACGCGTAAAGGGACGCAGGGCGCAGAACTCTGCCTGTTTCACACCAGAATTTTGGGGAGGACAGGGAATCTGGCAAAGCCAGTGGGAAGGATTTTTCAAGAGGAGAGTTCAGTGACAGGATCTGAAACACAATAGTGCTGGTGATCTGGAGGGTGCCTTATGTGAGCCACTTCTGTCTGGAGCAGCCTGCTATCATGCCCTGATAACCACAACACTAGTCCCAAGCCAGTGACCTAGGCAAAAGCAGAGACATTCATACTTATTGTCTCCTGCATCTGATTCTTGCCATCATCATGTGAAACGTTGGCGTTCCAATGTCTCCTGCGCACACTTGGTTCATAGGTGTACAATTTGAGTGCGTGTGCCTCATCACTGTCTTAGACAGAGCTCTGCCTTTAAACTGCCAAAGTACAGCATTGGTGGTTCAGTGGTAGAATTCTCGCCTGCCACGCGGGAGGCCCGGGTTCGATTCCCGGCCAATGCAAGGCTGCCTTCTTTTGACTTTGCTTGGAAGTGAAATATATGAACTCAGTGGGGAATAAAATGGGAAGCAGTGACCCCGACGTGATTTGAACACGCAACCTTCTGATCTGGAGTCAGACGCGCTACCGTTGCGCCACGAGGTCCCTACACTTGCAACCTTCGGAGCCCTATCAGCAAATGCTGTGGGCCTTACGATTTTCTTTTGCCTCCTTGTATGCCTACGGTTGAAATACAAGGCTTGGCCTTTTGTTTTCTACCCTATTTATGAAATTGACTGCAGGTGCAGAGAGAACGCAGAGGATTGAAATGTTCAGGTAAAGGATCTCAAGCGGGAGCTCTAAGAGCAAAGAAACACATGTGTGTTTTATTTGAGCGCTTTATGCAGGCAAAATGACACGTCCCTGGGTGGGCTTGAACCACCAACCTTTCGGTTAACAGCCGAACGCGCTAACCGATTGCGCCACAGAGACTAGTGACTAAAAAGTCTTTGCTGTGACTCAATATACATGTTTACTTGTGTGCACCTTCCTGGAGCTTGTGTTATATCAGGCATCTTTATGCTGCACAGCATTTGGCATTTGCATGGTGCCTTGTCACTGTTGGACGTTATGATGCGCAGACTACTGTCTAATGCTGTCAGGGCCAGTATTACTACCAGTCCCAGTGTATAAGACACATACATGACTTTTCTGTTGCCTGCTTAGCGTAGCTCGCTGCTCCTCTGTTGCTGTGCTACCAGCCCGTGAGGGGTGTGTCTTGCCCATTCCAGCTTCACTGTGGCATGTTGCGATTTGCCTTCTCTGTGAGCAGAGTCTCTTTCCCAGAGCAGGTGCTTTCTCTGAACTCTGGCTTCTAAGAGTGCTGGGAATGGCCCTCCCCAGCCCCTCACCCAGATAGATACATTTACCTACAGAGCTCAACTTTGGAGAAAGAGATCGGGCAGAGAGTGCAAGGGGAAGGCCCACAGTGCACACCTTATTTTACATAAAACCTCGGGCTCGTGGGAGGACAGGGACATGAGGGTTCTCAGGGAAAGTCATCCCAGGAGTGTTGAGGGCTAGGCCCTGAAACACAAGAATCCCGGAATGCATAAGATGCCTGTGCAATAGGCCTGACCCTAGGCTTCTGGGGCTCTTACTCTCTAGAGGCCCCAGTGGTCTAAGCCCGACCAGGGCTGTAGGCCGCGTTGGGAGCGCCGTTAAGGGACGCAGGGCGCAGAACTCTGCCCGTTTCACACCAGAATTTTGGGGAGGACAGGGAATCTGGCAAAGCCAGTGGGAAGGATTTTTCAAGAGGAGAGTTCAGTGACAGGATCTGAAACACAATAGTGCTGGTGATCTGGAGGGTGCCTTATGTGAGCCACTTCTGTCTGGAGCAGCCTGCTATCATGCCCTGATAACCACAACACTAGTCCCAAGCCAGTGACCTAGGCAAAAGCAGAGACATTCATACTTATTGTCTCCTGCATCTGATTCTTGCCATCATCATGTGAAACGTTGGCGTTCCAATGTCTCCTGCGCACACTTGGTTCATAGGTGTACAATTTGAGTGCGTGCGCCTCATCACTGTCTTAGACAGAGCTCTGCCTTGAAACTGCCAAAGTACAGCATTGGTGGTTCAGTGGTAGAATTCTCGCCTGCCACGCGGGAGGCCCGGGTTCGATTCCCGGCCAATGCAAGGCTGCCTTCTTTTGACTTTGCTTTGGAAGTGAAATATATGAACTCAGTGGGGAATAAAATGGGAAGCAGTGACCCCGACGTGATTTGAACACGCAACCTTCTGATCTGGAGTCAGACGCGCTACCGTTGCGCCACGAGGTCCCTACACTTGCAACCTTCGGAGCCCTATCAGCAAATGCTGTGGGTCTTACGATTTTCTTTTGCCTCCTTGTATGCCTACGGTTGAAATACAAGGCTTGGCCTTTTGTTTTCTACCCTATTTATGAAATTGACTGCAGGTGCAGAGAGAACGCAGAGGATTGAAATGTTCAGGTAAAGGATCTCAAGCGGGAGCTCTAAGAGCAAAGAAACACATGTGTGTTTTATTTGAGCGCTTTATGCAGGCAAAATGACACGTCCCTGGGTGGGCTTGAACCACCAACCTTTCGGTTAACAGCCGAACGCGCTAACCGATTGCACCACAGAGACTAGTGACTAAAAAGTCTTTGCTGTGACTCAATATACATGTTTACTTGTGTGCACCTTCCTGGAGCTTGTGTTATATCAGGCATCTTTATGCTGCACAGCATTTGGCATTTGCATGGTGTCTTGTCACTGTTGGACGTTATGATGCGCAGACTACTGTCTAATGCTGTCAGGGCCAGTATTACTACCAGTCCCAGTGTATAAGACACATACATGACTTTTCTGTTGCCTGCTTAGCGTAGCTCCCTGCTCCTCTGTTGCTGTGCTACCAGCCCGTGAGGGGTGTGTCTTGCCCATTCCAGCTTCACTGTGGCATGTTGCGATTTGCCTTCTCTGTGAGCAGAGTCTCTTTCCCAGAGCAGGTGCTTTCTCTGAACTCTGGCTTGTAAGAGTGCTGGGAATGGCCCTCCCCAGCCCCTCACCCAGATAGATACATTTACCTACAGAGCTCAACTTTGGAGAAAGAGATCGGGCAGAGAGTGCAAAGGGGAAGGCCCACAGTGCACACCTTATTTTACATAAAACCTCGGGCTCGTGGGAGGACAGGGACATGAGGGTTCTCAGGGAAAGTCATCCCAGGAGTGTTGAGGGCTAGGCCCTGAAACACAAGAATCCCGGAATGCATAAGATGCCTGTGCAATAGGCCTGACCCTAGGCTTCTGGGGCTCTTACTCTCTAGAGGCCCCAGTGGTCTAAGCCCGACCAGGGCTGTGCCCGACCAGGGCTGTAGGCCGCGTTGGGAGCCGCGTTAAGGGACGCAGGGCGCAGAACTCTGCCCGTTTCACACCAGAATTTTGGGAGGACAGGGAATCTGGCAAAGCCAGTGGGAAGGATTTTTCAAGAGGAGAGTTCAGTGACAGGATCTGAAACACAATAGTGCTGGTGATCTGGAGGATGCCTTATGTGAGCCACTTCTGTCTGGAGCAGCCTGCTATCATGCCCTGATAACCACAACACTAGTCCCAAGCCAGTGACCTAGGCAAAAGCAGAGACATTCATACTTATTGTCTCCTGCATCTGATTCTTGCCATCATCATGTGAAACGTTGGCGTTCCAATGTCTCCTGCGCACACTTGGTTCATAGGTGTACAATTTGAGTGCGTGCGCCTCATCACTGTCTTAGACAGAGCTCTGCCTTGAAACTGCCAAAGTACAGCATTGGTGGTTCAGTGGTAGAATTCTCGCCTGCCACGCGGGAGGCCCGGGTTCGATTCCCGGCCAATGCAAGGCTGCCTTCTTTTGACTTTGCTTTGGAAGTGAAATATATGAACTCAGTGGGGAATAAAATGGGAAGCAGTGACCCCGACGTGATTTGAACACGCAACCTTCTGATCTGGAGTCAGACGCGCTACCGTTGCGCCACGAGGTCCCTACACTTGCAACCTTCGGAGCCCTATCAGCAAATGCTGTGGGTCTTACGATTTTCTTTTGCCTCCTTGTATGCCTACGGTTGAAATACAAGGCTTGGCCTTTTGTTTTCTACCCTATTTATGAAATTGACTGCAGGTGCAGAGAGAACGCAGAGGATTGAAATGTTCAGGTAAAGGATCTCAAGCGGGAGCTCTAAGAGCAAAGAAACACATGTGTGTTTTATTTGAGCGCTTTATGCAGGCAAAATGACACGTCCCTGGGTGGGCTTGAACCACCAACCTTTCGGTTAACAGCCGAACGCGCTAACCGATTGCACCACAGAGACTAGTGACTAAAAAGTCTTTGCTGTGACTCAATATACATGTTTACTTGTGTGCACCTTCCTGGAGCTTGTGTTATATCAGGCATCTTTATGCTGCACAGCATTTGGCATTTGCATGGTGTCTTGTCACTGTTGGACGTTATGATGCGCAGACTACTGTCTAATGCTGTCAGGGCCAGTATTACTACCAGTCCCAGTGTATAAGACACATACATGACTTTTCTGTTGCCTGCTTAGCGTAGCTCCCTGCTCCTCTGTTGCTGTGCTACCAGCCCGTGAGGGGTGTGTCTTGCCCATTCCAGCTTCACTGTGGCATGTTGCGATTTGCCTTCTCTGTGAGCAGAGTCTCTTTCCCAGAGCAGGTGCTTTCTCTGAACTCTGGCTTGTAAGAGTGCTGGGAATGGCCCTCCCCAGCCCCTCACCCAGATAGATACATTTACCTACAGAGCTCAACTTTGGAGAAAGAGATCGGGCAGAGAGTGCAAAGGGGAAGGCCCACAGTGCACACCTTATTTTACATAAAACCTCGGGCTCGTGGGAGGACAGGGACATGAGGGTTCTCAGGGAAAGTCATCCCAGGAGTGTTGAGGGCTAGGCCCTGAAACACAAGAATCCCGGAATGCATAAGATGCCTGTGCAATAGGCCTGACCCTAGGCTTCTGGGGCTCTTACTCTCTAGAGGCCCCAGTGGTCTAAGCCCGACCAGGGCTGTAGGCCGCGTTGGGAGCGCGTTAGGGACGCGTAAAGGGACGCAGGGCGCAGAACTCTGCCCGTTTCACACCAGAATTTTGGGGAGGACAGGGAATCTGGCAAAGCCAGTGGGAAGGATTTTTCAAGAGGAGAGTTCAGTGACAGGATCTGAAACACAATAGTGCTGGTGATCTGGAGGGTGCCTTATGTGAGCCACTTCTGTCTGGAGCAGCCTGCTATCATGCCCTGATAACCACAACACTAGTCCCAAGCCAGTGACCTAGGCAAAAGCAGAGACATTCATACTTATTGTCTCCTGCATCTGATTCTTGCCATCATCATGTGAAACGTTGGCGTTCCAATGTCTCCTGCGCACACTTGGTTCATAGGTGTACAATTTGAGTGCGTGCGCCTCATCACTGTCTTAGACAGAGCTCTGCCTTGAAACTGCCAAAGTACAGCATTGGTGGTTCAGTGGTAGAATTCTCGCCTGCCACGCGGGAGGCCCGGGTTCGATTCCCGGCCAATGCAAGGCTGCCTTCTTTTGACTTTGCTTTGGAAGTGAAATATATGAACTCAGTGGGGAATAAAATGGGAAGCAGTGACCCCGACGTGATTTGAACACGCAACCTTCTGATCTGGAGTCAGACGCGCTACCGTTGCGCCACGAGGTCCCTACACTTGCAACCTTCGGAGCCCTATCAGCAAATGCTGTGGGTCTTACGATTTTCTTTTGCCTCCTTGTATGCCTACGGTTGAAATACAAGGCTTGGCCTTTTGTTTTCTACCCTATTTATGAAATTGACTGCAGGTGCAGAGAGAACGCAGAGGATTGAAATGTTCAGGTAAAGGATCTCAAGCGGGAGCTCTAAGAGCAAAGAAACACATGTGTGTTTTATTTGAGCGCTTTATGCAGGCAAAATGACACGTCCCTGGGTGGGCTTGAACCACCAACCTTTCGGTTAACAGCCGAACGCGCTAACCGATTGCACCACAGAGACTAGTGACTAAAAAGTCTTTGCTGTGACTCAATATACATGTTTACTTGTGTGCACCTTCCTGGAGCTTGTGTTATATCAGGCATCTTTATGCTGCACAGCATTTGGCATTTGCATGGTGTCTTGTCACTGTTGGACGTTATGATGCGCAGACTACTGTCTAATGCTGTCAGGGCCAGTATTACTACCAGTCCCAGTGTATAAGACACATACATGACTTTTCTGTTGCCTGCTTAGCGTAGCTCCCTGCTCCTCTGTTGCTGTGCTACCAGCCCGTGAGGGGTGTGTCTTGCCCATTCCAGCTTCACTGTGGCATGTTGCGATTTGCCTTCTCTGTGAGCAGAGTCTCTTTCCCAGAGCAGGTGCTTTCTCTGAACTCTGGCTTGTAAGAGTGCTGGGAATGGCCCTCCCCAGCCCCTCACCCAGATAGATACATTTACCTACAGAGCTCAACTTTGGAGAAAGAGATCGGGCAGAGAGTGCAAAGGGGAAGGCCCACAGTGCACACCTTATTTTACATAAAACCTCGGGCTCGTGGGAGGACAGGGACATGAGGGTTCTCAGGGAAAGTCATCCCAGGAGTGTTGAGGGCTAGGCCCTGAAACACAAGAATCCCGGAATGCATAAGATGCCTGTGCAATAGGCCTGACCCTAGGCTTCTGGGGCTCTTACTCTCTAGAGGCCCCAGTGGTCTAAGCCCGACCAGGGCTGTAGGCCGCGTTGGGAGCGCGTTAGGGACGCGTAAAGGGACGCAGGGCGCAGAACTCTGCCCGTTTCACACCAGAATTTTGGGGAGGACAGGGAATCTGGCAAAGCCAGTGGGAAGGATTTTTCAAGAGGAGAGTTCAGTGACAGGATCTGAAACACAATAGTGCTGGTGATCTGGAGGGTGCCTTATGTGAGCCACTTCTGTCTGGAGCAGCCTGCTATCATGCCCTGATAACCACAACACTAGTCCCAAGCCAGTGACCTAGGCAAAAGCAGAGACATTCATACTTATTGTCTCCTGCATCTGATTCTTGCCATCATCATGTGAAACGTTGGCGTTCCAATGTCTCCTGCGCACACTTGGTTCATAGGTGTACAATTTGAGTGCGTGCGCCTCATCACTGTCTTAGACAGAGCTCTGCCTTGAAACTGCCAAAGTACAGCATTGGTGGTTCAGTGGTAGAATTCTCGCCTGCCACGCGGGAGGCCCGGGTTCGATTCCCGGCCAATGCAAGGCTGCCTTCTTTTGACTTTGCTTTGGAAGTGAAATATATGAACTCAGTGGGGAATAAAATGGGAAGCAGTGACCCCGACGTGATTTGAACACGCAACCTTCTGATCTGGAGTCAGACGCGCTACCGTTGCGCCACGAGGTCCCTACACTTGCAACCTTCGGAGCCCTATCAGCAAATGCTGTGGGTCTTACGATTTTCTTTTGCCTCCTTGTATGCCTACGGTTGAAATACAAGGCTTGGCCTTTTGTTTTCTACCCTATTTATGAAATTGACTGCAGGTGCAGAGAGAACGCAGAGGATTGAAATGTTCAGGTAAAGGATCTCAAGCGGGAGCTCTAAGAGCAAAGAAACACATGTGTGTTTTATTTGAGCGCTTTATGCAGGCAAAATGACACGTCCCTGGGTGGGCTTGAACCACCAACCTTTCGGTTAACAGCCGAACGCGCTAACCGATTGCACCACAGAGACTAGTGACTAAAAAGTCTTTGCTGTGACTCAATATACATGTTTACTTGTGTGCACCTTCCTGGAGCTTGTGTTATATCAGGCATCTTTATGCTGCACAGCATTTGGCATTTGCATGGTGTCTTGTCACTGTTGGACGTTATGATGCGCAGACTACTGTCTAATGCTGTCAGGGCCAGTATTACTACCAGTCCCAGTGTATAAGACACATACATGACTTTTCTGTTGCCTGCTTAGCGTAGCTCCCTGCTCCTCTGTTGCTGTGCTACCAGCCCGTGAGGGGTGTGTCTTGCCCATTCCAGCTTCACTGTGGCATGTTGCGATTTGCCTTCTCTGTGAGCAGAGTCTCTTTCCCAGAGCAGGTGCTTTCTCTGAACTCTGGCTTGTAAGAGTGCTGGGAATGGCCCTCCCCAGCCCCTCACCCAGATAGATACATTTACCTACAGAGCTCAACTTTGGAGAAAGAGATCGGGCAGAGAGTGCAAAGGGGAAGGCCCACAGTGCACACCTTATTTTACATAAAACCTCGGGCTCGTGGGAGGACAGGGACATGAGGGTTCTCAGGGAAAGTCATCCCAGGAGTGTTGAGGGCTAGGCCCTGAAACACAAGAATCCCGGAATGCATAAGATGCCTGTGCAATAGGCCTGACCCTAGGCTTCTGGGGCTCTTACTCTCTAGAGGCCCCAGTGGTCTAAGCCCGACCAGGGCTGTAGGCCGCGTTGGGAGCCCGTTAGGGACGCAGGGCGCAGAACTCTGCCCGTTTCACACCAGAATTTTGGGGAGGACAGGGAATCTGGCAAAGCCAGTGGGAAGGATTTTCCAAGAGGAGAGTTCAGTGACAGGATCTGAAACACAATAGTGCTGGTGATCTGGAGGATGCCTTATGTGAGCCACTTCTGTCTGGAGCAGCCTGCTATCATGCCCTGATAACCACAACACTAGTCCCAAGCCAGTGACCTAGGCAAAAGCAGAGACATTCATACTTATTGTCTCCTGCATCTGATTCTTGCCATCATCATGTGAAACGTTGGCGTTCCAATGTCTCCTGCGCACACTTGGTTCATAGGTGTACAATTTGAGTGCGTGCGCCTCATCACTGTCTTAGACAGAGCTCTGCCTTGAAACTGCCAAAGTACAGCATTGGTGGTTCAGTGGTAGAATTCTCGCCTGCCACGCGGGAGGCCCGGGTTCGATTCCCGGCCAATGCAAGGCTGCCTTCTTTTGACTTTGCTTTGGAAGTGAAATATATGAACTCAGTGGGGAATAAAATGGGAAGCAGTGACCCCGACGTGATTTGAACACGCAACCTTCTGATCTGGAGTCAGACGCGCTACCGTTGCGCCACGAGGTCCCTACACTTGCAACCTTCGGAGCCCTATCAGCAAATGCTGTGGGTCTTACGATTTTCTTTTGCCTCCTTGTATGCCTACGGTTGAAATACAAGGCTTGGCCTTTTGTTTTCTACCCTATTTATGAAATTGACTGCAGGTGCAGAGAGAACGCAGAGGATTGAAATGTTCAGGTAAAGGATCTCAAGCGGGAGCTCTAAGAGCAAAGAAACACATGTGTGTTTTATTTGAGCGCTTTATGCAGGCAAAATGACACGTCCCTGGGTGGGCTTGAACCACCAACCTTTCGGTTAACAGCCGAACGCGCTAACCGATTGCACCACAGAGACTAGTGACTAAAAAGTCTTTGCTGTGACTCAATATACATGTTTACTTGTGTGCACCTTCCTGGAGCTTGTGTTATATCAGGCATCTTTATGCTGCACAGCATTTGGCATTTGCATGGTGTCTTGTCACTGTTGGACGTTATGATGCGCAGACTACTGTCTAATGCTGTCAGGGCCAGTATTACTACCAGTCCCAGTGTATAAGACACATACATGACTTTTCTGTTGCCTGCTTAGCGTAGCTCCCTGCTCCTCTGTTGCTGTGCTACCAGCCCGTGAGGGGTGTGTCTTGCCCATTCCAGCTTCACTGTGGCATGTTGCGATTTGCCTTCTCTGTGAGCAGAGTCTCTTTCCCAGAGCAGGTGCTTTCTCTGAACTCTGGCTTGTAAGAGTGCTGGGAATGGCCCTCCCCAGCCCCTCACCCAGATAGATACATTTACCTACAGAGCTCAACTTTGGAGAAAGAGATCGGGCAGAGAGTGCAAAGGGGAAGGCCCACAGTGCACACCTTATTTTACATAAAACCTCGGGCTCGTGGGAGGACAGGGACATGAGGGTTCTCAGGGAAAGTCATCCCAGGAGTGTTGAGGGCTAGGCCCTGAAACACAAGAATCCCGGAATGCATAAGATGCCTGTGCAATAGGCCTGACCCTAGGCTTCTGGGGCTCTTACTCTCTAGAGGCCCCAGTGGTCTAAGCCCGACCAGGGCTGTGCCCGACCAGGGCTGTAGGCCGCGTTAGGGACGCGTAAAGGGACGCAGGGCGCAGAACTCTGCCTGTTTCACACCAGAATTTTGGGGAGGACAGGGAATCTGGCAAAGCCAGTGGGAAGGATTTTTCAAGAGGAGAGTTCAGTGACAGGATCTGAAACACAATAGTGCTGGTGATCTGGAGGGTGCCTTATGTGAGCCACTTCTGTCTGGAGCAGCCTGCTATCATGCCCTGATAACCACAACACTAGTCCCAAGCCAGTGACCTAGGCAAAAGCAGAGACATTCATACTTATTGTCTCCTGCATCTGATTCTTGCCATCATCATGTGAAACGTTGGCGTTCCAATGTCTCCTGCGCACACTTGGTTCATAGGTGTACAATTTGAGTGCGTGCGCCTCATCACTGTCTTAGACAGAGCTCTGCCTTGAAACTGCCAAAGTACAGCATTGGTGGTTCAGTGGTAGAATTCTCGCCTGCCACGCGGGAGGCCCGGGTTCGATTCCCGGCCAATGCAAGGCTGCCTTCTTTTGACTTTGCTTTGGAAGTGAAATATATGAACTCAGTGGGGAATAAAATGGGAAGCAGTGACCCCGACGTGATTTGAACACGCAACCTTCTGATCTGGAGTCAGACGCGCTACCGTTGCGCCACGAGGTCCCTACACTTGCAACCTTCGGAGCCCTATCAGCAAATGCTGTGGGTCTTACGATTTTCTTTTGCCTCCTTGTATGCCTACGGTTGAAATACAAGGCTTGGCCTTTTGTTTTCTACCCTATTTATGAAATTGACTGCAGGTGCAGAGAGAACGCAGAGGATTGAAATGTTCAGGTAAAGGATCTCAAGCGGGAGCTCTAAGAGCAAAGAAACACATGTGTGTTTTATTTGAGCGCTTTATGCAGGCAAAATGACACGTCCCTGGGTGGGCTTGAACCACCAACCTTTCGGTTAACAGCCGAACGCGCTAACCGATTGCACCACAGAGACTAGTGACTAAAAAGTCTTTGCTGTGACTCAATATACATGTTTACTTGTGTGCACCTTCCTGGAGCTTGTGTTATATCAGGCATCTTTATGCTGCACAGCATTTGGCATTTGCATGGTGTCTTGTCACTGTTGGACGTTATGATGCGCAGACTACTGTCTAATGCTGTCAGGGCCAGTATTACTACCAGTCCCAGTGTATAAGACACATACATGACTTTTCTGTTGCCTGCTTAGCGTAGCTCCCTGCTCCTCTGTTGCTGTGCTACCAGCCCGTGAGGGGTGTGTCTTGCCCATTCCAGCTTCACTGTGGCATGTTGCGATTTGCCTTCTCTGTGAGCAGAGTCTCTTTCCCAGAGCAGGTGCTTTCTCTGAACTCTGGCTTGTAAGAGTGCTGGGAATGGCCCTCCCCAGCCCCTCACCCAGATAGATACATTTACCTACAGAGCTCAACTTTGGAGAAAGAGATCGGGCAGAGAGTGCAAAGGGGAAGGCCCACAGTGCACACCTTATTTTACATAAAACCTCGGGCTCGTGGGAGGACAGGGACATGAGGGTTCTCAGGGAAAGTCATCCCAGGAGTGTTGAGGGCTAGGCCCTGAAACACAAGAATCCCGGAATGCATAAGATGCCTGTGCAATAGGCCTGACCCTAGGCTTCTGGGGCTCTTACTCTCTAGAGGCCCCAGTGGTCTAAGCCCGACCAGGGCTGTAGGCCGCGTTGGGAGCGCGTTAGGGACGCGTAAAGGGACGCAGGGCGCAGAACTCTGCCCGTTTCACACCAGAATTTTGGGGAGGACAGGGAATCTGGCAAAGCCAGTGGGAAGGATTTTTCAAGAGGAGAGTTCAGTGACAGGATCTGAAACACAATAGTGCTGGTGATCTGGAGGGTGCCTTATGTGAGCCACTTCTGTCTGGAGCAGCCTGCTATCATGCCCTGATAACCACAACACTAGTCCCAAGCCAGTGACCTAGGCAAAAGCAGAGACATTCATACTTATTGTCTCCTGCATCTGATTCTTGCCATCATCATGTGAAACGTTGGCGTTCCAATGTCTCCTGCGCACACTTGGTTCATAGGTGTACAATTTGAGTGCGTGCGCCTCATCACTGTCTTAGACAGAGCTCTGCCTTGAAACTGCCAAAGTACAGCATTGGTGGTTCAGTGGTAGAATTCTCGCCTGCCACGCGGGAGGCCCGGGTTCGATTCCCGGCCAATGCAAGGCTGCCTTCTTTTGACTTTGCTTTGGAAGTGAAATATATGAACTCAGTGGGGAATAAAATGGGAAGCAGTGACCCCGACGTGATTTGAACACGCAACCTTCTGATCTGGAGTCAGACGCGCTACCGTTGCGCCACGAGGTCCCTACACTTGCAACCTTCGGAGCCCTATCAGCAAATGCTGTGGGTCTTACGATTTTCTTTTGCCTCCTTGTATGCCTACGGTTGAAATACAAGGCTTGGCCTTTTGTTTTCTACCCTATTTATGAAATTGACTGCAGGTGCAGAGAGAACGCAGAGGATTGAAATGTTCAGGTAAAGGATCTCAAGCGGGAGCTCTAAGAGCAAAGAAACACATGTGTGTTTTATTTGAGCGCTTTATGCAGGCAAAATGACACGTCCCTGGGTGGGCTTGAACCACCAACCTTTCGGTTAACAGCCGAACGCGCTAACCGATTGCACCACAGAGACTAGTGACTAAAAAGTCTTTGCTGTGACTCAATATACATGTTTACTTGTGTGCACCTTCCTGGAGCTTGTGTTATATCAGGCATCTTTATGCTGCACAGCATTTGGCATTTGCATGGTGTCTTGTCACTGTTGGACGTTATGATGCGCAGACTACTGTCTAATGCTGTCAGGGCCAGTATTACTACCAGTCCCAGTGTATAAGACACATACATGACTTTTCTGTTGCCTGCTTAGCGTAGCTCCCTGCTCCTCTGTTGCTGTGCTACCAGCCCGTGAGGGGTGTGTCTTGCCCATTCCAGCTTCACTGTGGCATGTTGCGATTTGCCTTCTCTGTGAGCAGAGTCTCTTTCCCAGAGCAGGTGCTTTCTCTGAACTCTGGCTTGTAAGAGTGCTGGGAATGGCCCTCCCCAGCCCCTCACCCAGATAGATACATTTACCTGCAGAGCTCAACTTTGGAGAAAGAGATCGGGCAGAGAGTGCAAAGGGGAAGGCCCACAGTGCACACCTTATTTTACATAAAACCTCGGGCTCGTGGGAGGACAGGGACATGAGGGTTCTCAGGGAAAGTCATCCCAGGAGTGTTGAGGGCTAGGCCCTGAAACACAAGAATCCCGGAATGCATAAGATGCCTGTGCAATAGGCCTGACCCTAGGCTTCTGGGGCTCTTACTCTCTAGAGGCCCCAGTGGTCTAAGCCCGACCAGGGCTGTGCCCGACCAGGGCTGTAGGCCGCGTTGGGAGCGCGTTAGGGACGCGTAAAGGGACGCAGGGCGCAGAACTCTGCCTGTTTCACACCAGAATTTTGGGGAGGACAGGGAATCTGGCAAAGCCAGTGGGAAGGATTTTTCAAGAGGAGAGTTCAGTGACAGGATCTGAAACACAATAGTGCTGGTGATCTGGAGGGTGTCTTATGTGAGCCACTTCTGTCTGGAGCAGCCTGCCATCATGCCCTGATAACCACAACACTAGTCCCAAGCCAGTGACCTAGG
This sequence comes from Calotriton arnoldi, assembly GCA_963921515.1. Taxonomy (NCBI): domain Eukaryota; kingdom Metazoa; phylum Chordata; class Amphibia; order Caudata; family Salamandridae; genus Calotriton; species Calotriton arnoldi. The sequence continues at coordinate 16,509 of CAWUFW010007756.1, read as the reverse complement.
CAAAAGCAGAGACATTCATACTTATTGTCTCCTGCATCTGATTCTTGCCATCATCATGTGAAACGTTGGCGTTCCAATGTCTCCTGCGCACACTTGGTTCATAGGTGTACAATTTGAGTGCGTGCGCCTCATCACTGTCTTAGACAGAGCTCTGCCTTGAAACTGCCAAAGTACAGCATTGGTGGTTCAGTGGTAGAATTCTCGCCTGCCACGCGGGAGGCCCGGGTTCGATTCCCGGCCAATGCAAGGCTGCCTTCTTTTGACTTTGCTTTGGAAGTGAAATATATGAACTCAGTGGGGAATAAAATGGGAAGCAGTGACCCCGACGTGATTTGAACACGCAACCTTCTGATCTGGAGTCAGACGCGCTACCGTTGCGCCACGAGGTCCCTACACTTGCAACCTTCGGAGCCCTATCAGCAAATGCTGTGGGCCTTACGATTTTCTTTTGCCTCCTTGTATGCCTACGGTTGAAATACAAGGCTTGGCCTTTTGTTTTCTACCCTATTTATGAAATTGACTGCAGGTGCAGAGAGAACGCAGAGGATTGAAATGTTCAGGTAAAGGATCTCAAGCGGGAGCTCTAAGAGCAAAGAAACACATGTGTGTTTTATTTGAGCGCTTTATGCAGGCAAAATGACACGTCCCTGGGTGGGCTTGAACCACCAACCTTTCGGTTAACAGCCGAACGCGCTAACCGATTGCACCACAGAGACTAGTGACTAAAAAGTCTTTGCTGTGACTCAATATACATGTTTACTTGTGTGCACCTTCCTGGAGCTTGTGTTATATCAGGCATCTTTATGCTGCACAGCATTTGGCATTTGCATGGTGTCTTGTCACTGTTGGACGTTATGATGCGCAGACTACTGTCTAATGCTGTCAGGGCCAGTATTACTACCAGTCCCAGTGTATAAGACACATACATGACTTTTCTGTTGCCTGCTTAGCGTAGCTCCCTGCTCCTCTGTTGCTGTGCTACCAGCCCGTGAGGGGTGTGTCTTGCCCATTCCAGCTTCACTGTGGCATGTTGCGATTTGCCTTCTCTGTGAGCAGAGTCTCTTTCCCAGAGCAGGTGCTTTCTCTGAACTCTGGCTTGTAAGAGTGCTGGGAATGGCCCTCCCCAGCCCCTCACCCAGATAGATACATTTACCTACAGAGCTCAACTTTGGAGAAAGAGATCGGGCAGAGAGTGCAAAGGGGAAGGCCCACAGTGCACACCTTATTTTACATAAAACCTCGGGCTCGTGGGAGGACAGGGACATGAGGGTTCTCAGGGAAAGTCATCCCAGGAGTGTTGAGGGCTAGGCCCTGAAACACAAGAATCCCGGAATGCATAAGATGCCTGTGCAATAGGCCTGACCCTAGGCTTCTGGGGCTCTTACTCTCTAGAGGCCCCAGTGGTCCGACCAGGGCTGTGCCCGACCAGGGCTGTAGGCCGCGTTGGGAGCGCGTTAGGGACGCGTAAAGGGACGCAGGGCGCAGAACTCTGCCCGTTTCACACCAGAATTTTGGGGAGGACAGGGAATCTGGCAAAGCCAGTGGGAAGGATTTTTCAAGAGGAGAGTTCAGTGACAGGATCTGAAACACAATAGTGCTGGTGATCTGGAGGGTGCCTTATGTGAGCCACTTCTGTCTGGAGCAGCCTGCTATCATGCCCTGATAACCACAACACTAGTCCCAAGCCAGTGACCTAGGCAAAAGCAGAGACATTCATACTTATTGTCTCCTGCATCTGATTCTTGCCATCATCATGTGAAACGTTGGCGTTCCAATGTCTCCTGCGCACACTTGGTTCATAGGTGTACAATTTGAGTGCGTGCGCCTCATCACTGTCTTAGACAGAGCTCTGCCTTGAAACTGCCAAAGTACAGCATTGGTGGTTCAGTGGTAGAATTCTCGCCTTCCACGCGGGATGCCCGGGTTCGATTCCCGGCCAATGCAAGGCTACCTTCTTTTGACTTTGCTTTGGAAGTGAAATATATGAACTCAGTGGGGAATAAAATGGGAAGCAGTGACCCCGACGTGATTTGAACACGCAACCTTCTGATCTGGAGTCAGACGCGCTACCGTTGCGCCACGAGGTCCCTACACTTGCAACCTTCGGAGCCCTATCAGCAAATGCTGTGGGTCTTACGATTTTCTTTTGCCTCCTTGTATGCCTACGGTTGAAATACAAGGCTTGGCCTTTTGTTTTCTACCCTATTTATGAAATTGACTGCAGGTGCAGAGAGAACGCAGAGGATTGAAATGTTCAGGTAAAGGATCTCAAGCGGGAGCTCTAAGAGCAAAGAAACACATGTGTGTTTTATTTGAGCGCTTTATGCAGGCAAAATGACACGTCCCTGGGTGGGCTTGAACCACCAACCTTTCGGTTAACAGCCGAACGCGCTAACCGATTGCACCACAGAGACTAGTGACTAAAAAGTCTTTGCTGTGACTCAATATACATGTTTACTTGTGTGCACCTTCCTGGAGCTTGTGTTATATCAGGCATCTTTATGCTGCACAGCATTTGGCATTTGCATGGTGTCTTGTCACTGTTGGACGTTATGATGCGCAGACTACTGTCTAATGCTGTCAGGGCCAGTATTACTACCAGTCCCAGTGTATAAGACACATACATGACTTTTCTGTTGCCTGCTTAGCGTAGCTCCCTGCTCCTCTGTTGCTGTGCTACCAGCCCGTGAGGGGTGTGTCTTGCCCATTCCAGCTTCACTGTGGCATGTTGCGATTTGCCTTCTCTGTGAGCAGAGTCTCTTTCCCAGAGCAGGTGCTTTCTCTGAACTCTGGCTTGTAAGAGTGCTGGGAATGGCCCTCCCCAGCCCCTCACCCAGATAGATACATTTACCTACAGAGCTCAACTTTGGAGAAAGAGATCGGGCAGAGAGTGCAAAGGGGAAGGCCCACAGTGCACACCTTATTTTACATAAAACCTCGGGCTCGTGGGAGGACAGGGACATGAGGGTTCTCAGGGAAAGTCATCCCAGGAGTGTTGAGGGCTAGGCCCTGAAACACAAGAATCCCGGAATGCATAAGATGCCTGTGCAATAGGCCTGACCCTAGGCTTCTGGGGCTCTTACTCTCTAGAGGCCCCAGTGGTCTAAGCCCGACCAGGGCTGTAGGCCGCGTTGGGAGCGCGTTGGGACGCGTAAGGGACGCAGGGCGCAGAACTCTGCCTGTTTCACACCAGAATTTTGGGGAGGACAGGGAATCTGGCAAAGCCAGTGGGAAGGATTTTTCAAGAGGAGAGTTCAGTGACAGGATCTGAAACACAATAGTGCTGGTGATCTGGAGGGTGCCTTATGTGAGCCACTTCTGTCTGGAGCAGCCTGCTATCATGCCCTGATAACCACAACACTAGTCCCAAGCCAGTGACCTAGGCAAAAGCAGAGACATTCATACTTATTGTCTCCTGCATCTGATTCTTGCCATCATCATGTGAAACGTTGGCGTTCCAATGTCTCCTGCGCACACTTGGTTCATAGGTGTACAATTTGAGTGCGTGCGCCTCATCACTGTCTTAGACAGAGCTCTGCCTTGAAACTGCCAAAGTACAGCATTGGTGGTTCAGTGGTAGAATTCTCGCCTGCCACGCGGGAGGCCCGGGTTCGATTCCCGGCCAATGCAAGGCTGCCTTCTTTTGACTTTGCTTTGGAAGTGAAATATATGAACTCAGTGGGGAATAAAATGGGAAGCAGTGACCCCGACGTGATTTGAACACGCAACCTTCTGATCTGGAGTCAGACGCGCTACCGTTGCGCCACGAGGTCCCTACACTTGCAACCTTCGGAGCCCTATCAGCAAATGCTGTGGGCCTTACGATTTTCTTTTGCCTCCTTGTATGCCTACGGTTGAAATACAAGGCTTGGCCTTTTGTTTTCTACCCTATTTATGAAATTGACTGCAGGTGCAGAGAGAACGCAGAGGATTGAAATGTTCAGGTAAAGGATCTCAAGCGGGAGCTCTAAGAGCAAAGAAACACATGTGTGTTTTATTTGAGCGCTTTATGCAGGCAAAATGACACGTCCCTGGGTGGGCTTGAACCACCAACCTTTCGGTTAACAGCCGAACGCGCTAACCGATTGCACCACAGAGACTAGTGACTAAAAAGTCTTTGCTGTGACTCAATATACATGTTTACTTGTGTGCACCTTCCTGGAGCTTGTGTTATATCAGGCATCTTTATGCTGCACAGCATTTGGCATTTGCATGGTGTCTTGTCACTGTTGGACGTTATGATGCGCAGACTACTGTCTAATGCTGTCAGGGCCAGTATTACTACCAGTCCCAGTGTATAAGACACATACATGACTTTTCTGTTGCCTGCTTAGCGTAGCTCCCTGCTCCTCTGTTGCTGTGCTACCAGCCCGTGAGGGGTGTGTCTTGCCCATTCCAGCTTCACTGTGGCATGTTGCGATTTGCCTTCTCTGTGAGCAGAGTCTCTTTCCCAGAGCAGGTGCTTTCTCTGAACTCTGGCTTGTAAGAGTGCTGGGAATGGCCCTCCCCAGCCCCTCACCCAGATAGATACATTTACCTACAGAGCTCAACTTTGGAGAAAGAGATCGGGCAGAGAGTGCAAAGGGGAAGGCCCACAGTGCACACCTTATTTTACATAAAACCTCGGGCTCGTGGGAGGACAGGGACATGAAGGTTCTCAGGGAAAGTCATCCCAGGAGTGTTGAGGGCTAGGCCCTGAAACACAAGAATCCCGGAATGCATAAGATGCCTGTGCAATAGGCCTGACCCTAGGCTTCTGGGGCTCTTACTCTCTAGAGGCCCCAGTGGTCCGACCAGGGCTGTGCCCGACCAGGGCTGTAGGCCGCGTTGGGAGCGCGTTAGGGACGCGTAAAGGGACGCAGGGCGCAGAACTCTGCCCGTTTCACACCAGAATTTTGGGGAGGACAGGGAATCTGGCAAAGCCAGTGGGAAGGATTTTTCAAGAGGAGAGTTCAGTGACAGGATCTGAAACACAATAGTGCTGGTGATCTGGAGGGTGCCTTATGTGAGCCACTTCTGTCTGGAGCAGCCTGCTATCATGCCCTGATAACCACAACACTAGTCCCAAGCCAGTGACCTAGGCAAAAGCAGAGACATTCATACTTATTGTCTCCTGCATCTGATTCTTGCCATCATCATGTGAAACGTTGGCGTTCCAATGTCTCCTGCGCACACTTGGTTCATAGGTGTACAATTTGAGTGCGTGCGCCTCATCACTGTCTTAGACAGAGCTCTGCCTTGAAACTGCCAAAGTACAGCATTGGTGGTTCAGTGGTAGAATTCTCGCCTGCCACGCGGGAGGCCCGGGTTCGATTCCCGGCCAATGCAAGGCTGCCTTCTTTTGACTTTGCTTTGGAAGTGAAATATATGAACTCAGTGGGGAATAAAATGGGAAGCAGTGACCCCGACGTGATTTGAACACGCAACCTTCTGATCTGGAGCCAGACGCGCTACCGTTGCGCCACGAGGTCCCTACACTTGCAACATTCGGAGCCCTATCAGCAAATGCTGTGGGCCTTACGATTTTCTTTTGCCTCCTTGTATGCCTACGGTTGAAATACAAGGCTTGGCCTTTTGTTTTCTACCCTATTTATGAAATTGACTGCAGGTGCAGAGAGAACGCAGAGGATTGAAATGTTCAGGTAAAGGATCTCAAGCGGGAGCTCTAAGAGCAAAGAAACACGTGTGTTTTATTTGAGCGCTTTATGCAGGCAAAATGACACGTCCCTGGGTGGGCTTGAACCACCAACCTTTCGGTTAACAGCCGAACGCGCTAACCGATTGCGCCACAGAGACTAGCGACTAAAAAGTATTTGCTGTGACTCAATATACATGTTTACTTGTGTGCACCTTCCTGGAGCTTGTGTTATATCAGGCATCTTTATGCTGCACAGCATTTGGCATTTGCATGGTGTCTTGTCACTGTTGGACGTTATGATGCGCAGACTACTGTCTAATGCTGTCAGGGCCAGTATTACTACCAGTCCCAGTGTATAAGACACATACATGACTTTTCTGTTGCCTGCTTAGCGTAGCTCCCTGCTCCTCTGTTGCTGTGCTACCAGCCCGTGAGGGGTGTGTCTTGCCCATTCCAGCTTCACTGTGCCATGTTGCGATTTGCCTTCTCTGTGAGCAGAGTCTCTTTCCCAGAGCAGGTGCTTTCTCTGAACTCTGGCTTGTAAGAGTGCTGGGAATGGCCCTCCCCAGCCCCTCACCCAGATAGATACATTTACCTACAGAGCTCAACTTTGGAGAAAGAGATCGGGCAGAGAGTGCAAAGGGGAAGGCCCACAGTGCACACCTTATTTTACATAAAACCTCGGGCTCGTGGGAGGACAGGGACATGAAGGTTCTCAGGGAAAGTCATCCCAGGAGTGTTGAGGGCTAGGCCCTGAAACACAAGAATCCCGGAATGCATAAGATGCCTGTGCAATAGGCCTGACCCTAGGCTTCTGGGGCTCTTACTCTCTAGAGGCCCCAGTGGTCCGACCAGGGCTGTGCCCGACCAGGGCTGTAGGCCGCGTTGGGAGCGCGTTAGGGACGCGTGGCGCAGAACTCTGCCCGTTTCACACCAGAATTTTGGGGAGGACAGGGAATCTGGCAAAGCCAGTGGGAAGGATTTTTCAAGAGGAGAGTTCAGTGACAGGATCTGAAACACAATAGTGCTGGTGATCTGGAGGGTGCCTTATGTGAGCCACTTCTGTCTGGAGCAGCCTGCTATCATGCCCTGATAACCACAACACTAGTCCCAATCCAGTGACCTAGGCAAAAGCAGAGACATTCATACTTATTGTCTCCTGCATCTGATTCTTGCCATCATCATGTGAAACGTTGGCGTTCCAATGTCTCCTGCGCACACTTGGTTCATAGGTGTACAATTTGAGTGCGTGCGCCTCATCACTGTCTTAGACAGAGCTCTGCCTTGAAACTGCCAAAGTACAGCATTGGTGGTTCAGTGGTAGAATTCTTGCCTGCCACGCGGGAGGCCCGGGTTCGATTCCCGGCCAATGCAAGGCTGCCTTCTTTTGACTTTGCTTTGGAAGTGAAATATATGAACTCAGTGGGGAATAAAATGGGAAGCAGTGACCCCGACGTGATTTGAACACGCAACCTTGTGGTCTGGAGTCAGACGCGCTACCGTTGCGCCACGAGGTCCCTACACTTGCAACCTTCGGAGCCCTATCAGCAAATGCTGTGGGCCTTACGATTTTCTTTTGCCTCCTTGTATGCCTACGGTTGAAATACAAGGCTTGGCCTTTTGTTTTCTACCCTATTTATGAAATTGACTGCAGGTGCAGAGAGAACGCAGAGGATTGAAATGTTCAGGTAAATGATCTCAAGCGGGAGCTCTAAGAGCAAAGAAACACGTGTGTTTTATTTGAGCGCTTTATGCAGGCAAAATGACACGTCCCTGGGTGGGCTTGAAGCCCCACCCTTGCGGTTAACAGCCGAACGCGCTAACCGATTGCACCACAGAGACTAGTGACTAAAAAGTCTTTGCTGTGACTCAATATACATGTTTACTTGTGTGCACCTTCCTGGAGCTTGTGTTATATCAGGCATCTTTATGCTGCACAGCATTTGGCATTTGCATGGTGTCTTGTCACTGTTGGACGTTATGATGCGCAGACAAATGTCTAATGCTGTCAGGGCCAGTATTACTACCAGTCCCAGTGTATAATACACATACATGACTTTTCTGTTGCCTGCTTAGCGTAGCTCCCTGCTCCTCTGTTGCTGTGCTACCTGCCCGTGAGGGGTGTGTCTTGCCCATTCCAGCTTCACTGTGGCATGTTGCGATTTGCCTTCTCTATGAGCACAGTCTCTTTCCCAGAGCAGGTGCTTTCTCTGAACTCTGGCTTGTAAGAGTGCTGGGAATGGCCCTCCCCAGCCCCTCACCCAGATAGATACATTTACCTACAGAGCTCAACTTTGGAGAAAGAGATCGGGCAGAGAGTGCAAGGGGAAGGCCCACAGTGCACACCTTATTTTACATAAAACCTCGGGCTCGTGGGAGGACAGGGACATGAGGGTTCTCAGGGAAAGTCATCCCAGGAGTGTTGAGGGCTAGGCCCTGAAACACAAGAATCCCGGAATGCATAAGATGCCTGTGCAATAGGCCTGACCCTAGGCTTCTGGGGCTCTTACTCTCTAGAGGCCCCAGTGGTCTAAGCCCGACCAGGGCTGTAGGCCGCGTTGGGAGCGCGTTAGGGACGCAGGGCGCAGAACTCTGCCCGTTTCACACCAGAATTTTGGGGAGGACAGGGAATCTGGCAAAGCCAGTGGGAAGGATTTTTCAAGAGGAGAGTTCAGTGACAGGATCTGAAACACAATAGTGCTGGTGATCTGGAGGATGCCTTATGTGAGCCACTTCTGTCTGGAGCAGCCTGCCATCATGCACTGATAACCACAACACTAGTCCCAAGCCAGAGACCTAGGCAAAAGCAGAGACATTCATACTTATTGTCTCCTGCATCTGATTCTTGCCATCATCATGTGAAACGTTGGCGTTCCAATGTCTCCTGCGCACACTTGGTTCATAGGTGTACAATTTGAGTGCGTGCGCCTCATCACTGTCTTAGACAGAGCTCTGCCTTGAAACTGCCAAAGTACAGCATTGGTGGTTCAGTGGTAGAATTCTCGCCTGCCACGCGGGAGGCCCGGGTTCGATTCCCGGCCAATGCAAGGCTGCCTTCTTTTGTTATGTTATGTTATGACAATTTATAGCGCGCACTACTACCCAAGGGTGTCTAGGCGCTTGCGGACTCCAAAACTGTCATCAGAGCAGCTAGTTTCTAAAAAGCCATGTTTTAAGCAATTTCCTAAACTCCAGCAAGGTGGAGGACTTCCTAAGAGAGATCGGGAGAGCATTCCATTCCTTTATGGTATTGTAACTGAAACTCCTTCCCCCCAGTTGGACCTTCTGATTCTGGGGGTAAGCATAAGGAAGGCATTTGCTGAACGAAGCGATCGGTTAGGAGTGTACCAGCTGAAAAGGTCCAACAGGAATTATGGTCCTTCTCCATGCAGGGCCTTAAAGGCCGTGCAAAGTGCCTTAAATTTAATTCGCTGGCCGACTGGTAGCCAGTGTAATTCCCGAATACCTACTCTAATGGATTGAAATCTAGGAGCATCCAGGACCAGTCTAGCCGCGGCGTTCTGTACTGCCTGCAACCTTCTAAGTAGATTGGTTTGTAGGTTAATGTACAACCCGTTGCAATAATCCAATTTGGATAGTACCAGGGAAGTCATTACTATTTTTCTCGTATTTAAAGGAATGAAAGGCAGAATTTTTCGAACCATTTTAATAGTAAGAAAGGCAGCAGAGACCACTTTTGATACTTGGGCCTTCATATTGAGTTTGTCATCAATAATAACCCCCAGATTCTTAGCCTTGGCCACTGGTATAGGAGTATGGCCCAATGTGTCCGGCCACCATACTGGAGACCACTCAGGAGAGAGGCTGCCAAACAGCACCACCTCCGTTTTTCCCGAGTTCAGCTTCAGACAGTGCCTAGCCATCCAGTCACTCAGGGCGCCCATACAGTCATGAAGTTTAACTGAATAGTTAATGTCCTTGTCCACTGCTGAGATCACTAGCTGTGTGTCATCAGCATATGAGGTAGGGCAGAGGTTAAAACTTCTGATCAGGGAGGCGATTTCAGAAACGTAAATATTAAAAGCGTGGGGCTCAGAGAAGACCCCTGTGGCACCCCACATGGCAAAGTGAAGGGTGCAGATTTAAAATTACCCAAATGCACAGTTTGAGTTCGATCGGAAAGGAATGACATAAGGAGGCAAAGGGCCCTACCCCCAATCCCGATAGTTTTAAGACGTTCGATCAGAGTCGCGTGGTCCACGGTATCAAATGCCGCGGACAAATCGAGGAGGACAAGAGCTGCCGATCCCCCACCATCTAATGTTTTTCTAATCTCCTCCGTCGTTTTTATAAGAGCCGTTTCGGTGCTATGGCCTGCTCTAAAGCCAAACTGACTCTGGTCCAGGATTTCATTTTCCGCAATAAAAATAGAGAGTTCGGTATTAAGTCGTTTCTCAAAGATTTTAGCCGGTACAGGGAGTCTAGCAATGGGACGATAGTTTGCAGGATCAGTTGTATCCAGATTAGCTTTTTTTTAAAAGAGGCAAAATGCAGGCCTGTTTCCATATAGAAGGAAAATGCCCTTGTGCTCGCATCAGATTAAAAACGCTAGTTAGCTGAGGAGTAATAATATGACTGATGTTATTAAGAATCCTTGGGGGGCACGGGTCATCCGGGGATCCTGATTTGGTTTTAATAAGGAGAGTCTCTAGTTGTTCAGGGAATGCCGGAGAAAAGTCTAAAAAGGCCCCTTTACCTACCACTGCTTGTGTTACATCATTAGTGAGTGGTCTGTGTGTTGTAAATTGCTCGTATATTTCATCCACCTTGCACTTAAAAAGTGGGCAAGAGTATCACAGAAATCTTGGTTAGCGTTAGCGTTGTCGTCCTTGGGTGCTGAGGTTAGATTCTTTATAGTTTTAAAAAGTTCCTTGCTGGACGTGCCTGCCCCCTCAATTTGCTTAGTATAATACATACTCTTTTCGGCAATTAACTTTTTCTTGTATTCAGCCAACGTGGCTTTGTACAATTCTTTTTCTGCATCTTCATAGTTTTTCCTCCATTTTCTTTCCTGCCTTCTGCAAGCCTGCTTATCTAGTCGTAGTGCCTCTGAAAACCAGGGGGCAGATGGCATTTTTCTATTTTTGTTAATAACAGTGGTCGGAACTAACGTATCAAAATTTGTTTCTAGCCATGTAGTATAATTTAAGGCTGAGGCTTCTGCTTCCAGATGCGAAGTAGGTTGGCTTTGTGCTAATTTGGCATCCAGAATACTCTGGTCAATTTTATGCCATGCCCTGCTGAGAGTCTTGCTGCCAACCTGCTTATCAGCATGCCATCGAGGGAGGATATAGTTAAACAGTACGGCATAATGATCCGTCCAGGTCAACGGAAGAGTAGATATCTTAACAATGGCTGGATTATTAGTAAACAGTCCATCCAAAGTGTGTCCTGCTACATGCGTAGGATAGTGTATAATCTGCTGTAGTCCTAATTCTGACGTGGCCTCAAGAAATTCCCGAGTGTCCTTTTCCTCTGAGAGCTCAAGATGAAAGTTCATATCCCCTAAGATTGTGAAGAATTCTGAGAGGAGCCCTGGCTCTAGTAGTTGGTGAACAGTAGAAAGGAAACTATTTCTAGGGCCGGGAGGGCGATATAGAAGTATTCCATTAAAAGTCTCGTGATCACAGATAGCGATTTTAAAATGTAGTGCCTCACAGTCCGCTGTGGGTACGGCTGAAAAGTGAATGTTAAGGTTGTACTTATGAATGATTGCAAGGCCTCCCCCTCTTTTAAATTGTCTGTCCTGTCTGATAACTTTGTATCCATATGGGACAGCAATGTTAAAATCCGAGTCAGCTGAGTGTTCGCCCCAGGTTTCAGTGACAAACAGTATGTCCAGGTTGTTATCGGTAATAAAATCTGCAATATCATACTTATGTTTGATCAATGATCTGGCATTGATCAAGGCTAGCTGGAGTTCTACGATTTCCTTAGCTGGAATAGTCAGACTCTTATCAGATTTAGGCAAAACCCAAACGTTCCTTGGGATATTGGTTAAGCAGTCTGGACATAGAAAAACCTCAGGACTAATCGGTTCTTCACAGGGGAGGAGTAAGCATGCCTTACTTCTCAGTGGACGAAGGGAGTAAAGATTATCCCTAGAATAATATAAATTGTTCCTACCTACAGTAGAAGGACTAGGGGTTCTGGCCCTAGGCCCAGACGTGGCGCGGACGGGCGCAGACGGGCTTGCCTTAGGCGCGCCCGCTGCGCGCGTCCGCTACGCGTCCTCTCCAGCTCTCCCTTAAATATGGAGATGGGGAGACTAGAGCGTCGACCTGGGCGGAAGTGAGGCCCCGGAAGTCTGTGCTCTAGATGGTCTTCCCTCCGCGTCAAACGGTATAGACCGCGGCGGACCGGGGAAGCCAGCAAGCAACCAGGTGAGCGAATGCTCAAAGTGCGAGTGCAATAATAAGCAGCAAAAACAGTTAAAAAAGATAGCAGCAGCAGCACCAATGTTTTAAAAGAATGAAAATCTTACAGTGGCTGCAACACTGACAAATTGATATCCTACAGAGCAATTCTAATTCTATACACAAACGTAAAAGTTAAGAGACATTTAAAAAGGAATTGACTCACAGCAGTTGACTTTGCTTTGGAAGTGAAATATATGAACTCAGTGGGGAATAAAATGGGAAGCAGTGACCCCGACGTGATTTGAACACGCAACCTTCTGATCTGGAGTCAGACGCGCTACCGTTGCGCCACGAGGTCCCTACGCTTGCAACCTTCGAAGCCCTATCAGCAAATGCTGTGGGCCTTACGATTTTCTTTCGCCTCCTTGTATGCCTACGGTTGTTTTCTACCCTATTTATGAAATTGACTGCAGGTGCAGAGAGAACGCAGAGGATTGAAATGTTCAGGTAAAGGATCTCAAGCGGGAGCTCTAAGAGCAAAGAAACACATGTGTGTTTTATTAGAGCGCTTTATGCAGGCAAAATGACACGTCCCTGGGTGGGCTTGAACCACCAACCTTTCGGTTAACAGCCGAACGCGCTAACCGATTGCGCCACAGAGACTAGAGACTAGTGACTAAAAGGTCTTTGCTGTGACTCAATCTACATGTTTACTTGTGTGCACCTTCCTGGAGCTTGTGTTATATAAGGCATCTTTATGCTGCACAGCATTTGGCATTTGCATGGTGTCTTGTCACTGTTGGACGTTATGATGCGCAGACTACTGTCTAATGCTGTCAGGGCCAGTATTACTACCAGTCCCAGTGTATAAGACACATACATGACTTTTCTGTTGACTGCTTAGCGTAGCTCCCTGCTCCTCTGTTGCTGTGCTACCAGCCCGTGAGGGGTGTGTCTTGCTCATTCCAGCTTCACTGTGGTATGTTAGATTTGCCTTCTCTGTGAGCAGAGTCTCTTTCCCAGAGCAGGTGCTTTCTCTGAACTCTGGCTTGTAAGAGTGCTGGGAATGGCCCTCCCCAGCCCCTCACCCAGATAGATACATTTACCTGCAGAGCTCAACTTTGGAGAAAGAGATCGGGCAGAGAGTGCAAAGGGGAAGGCCCACAGTGCACACCTTATTTTACATAAAACCTCGGGCTCGTGGGAGGACAGGGACATGAGGGTTCTCAGGGAAAGCCATCCCAGGGTTGTTGAGGGCTAGGCCCTGAAACACAAGAATCCCGGAACGGCCATGCATAAGATGCCTGTGCAATAGGCCTGACCCTAGGCTTCGGGGGCTCTTACTCTCTAGAGGCCCCAGTGGTCTAAGCCCGACCAGGGCTGTAGGCCACGGTTGGGAGCGCGTTGGGACGCGTAGGGACGCAGGGCGCAGAACTCTGCCTGTTTCACACCAGAATTTTGGGGAGGACAGGGAATCTGGCAAAGCCAGTGGGAAGGATTTTTCAAGAGGAGAGTTCAGTGACAGGATCTGAAACACAATAGTGCTGGTGATCTGGAGGGTGCCTTATGTGAGCCACTTCTGTCTGGAGCAGCCTGCCATCATGCCCTGATAACCACAACACTAGTCCCAAGCCAGTGACCTAGGCAAAAGCAGAGACATTCATACTTATTGTCTCCTGCATCTGATTCTTGCCATCATCATGTGAAACGTTGGCGTTCCAATGTCTCCTGCGCACACTTGGTTCATAGGTGTACAATTTGAGTGCGTGTGCCTCATCACTGTCTTAGACAGAGCTCTGCCTTTAAACTGCCAAAGTACAGCATTGGTGGTTCAGTGGTAGAATTCTCGCCTGCCACGCGGGAGGCCCGGGTTCGATTCCCGGCCAATGCAAGGCTGCCTTCTTTTGACTTTGGAAGTGAAATTTATGAACTCAGTGGGGAATAAAATGGGAAGCAGTGACCCCGACGTGATTTGAACACGCAACCTTCTGATCTGGAGTCAGACGCGCTACCGTTGCGCCACGAGGTCCCTACGCTTGCAACCTTTGGAGCCCTATCAGCAAATGCTGTGGGCCTTACGATTTTCTTTCGCCTCCTTGTATGCCTACGGTTGTTTTCTACCCTATTTATGAAATTGACTGCAGGTGCAGAGAGAACGCAGAGGATTGAAATGTTCAGGTAAAGGATCTCAAGCGGGAGCTCTAAGAGCAAAGAAACACATGTGTGTTTTATTAGAGCGCTTTATGCAGGCAAAATGACACGTCCCTGGGTGGGCTTGAACCACCAACCTTTCGGTTAACAGCCGAACGCGCTAACCGATTGCGCCACAGAGACTAGAGACTAGTGACTAAAAGGTCTTTGCTGTGACTCAATCTACATGTTTACTTGTGTGCACCTTCCTGGAGCTTGTGTTATATAAGGCATCTTTATGCTGCACAGCATTTGGCATTTGCATGGTGTCTTGTCACTGTTGGACGTTATGATGCGCAGACTACTGTCTAATGCTGTCAGGGCCAGTATTACTACCAGTCCCAGTGTATAAGACACATACATGACTTTTCTGTTGACTGCTTAGCGTAGCTCCCTGCTCCTCTGTTGCTGTGCTACCAGCCCGTGAGGGTGTGTCTTGCTCATTCCAGCTTCACTGTGGTATGTTAGATTTGCCTTCTCTGTGAGCAGAGTCTCTTTCCCAGAGCAGGTGCTTTCTCTGAACTCTGGCTTGTAAGAGTGCTGGGAATGGCCCTCCCCAGCCCCTCACCCAGATAGATACATTTACCTGCAGAGCTCAACTTTGGAGAAAGAGATCGGGCAGAGAGTGCAAAGGGAAGGCCCACAGTGCACACCTTATTTTACATAAAACCTCGGGCTCGTGGGAGGACAGGGACATGAGGGTTCTCAGGGAAAGCCATCCCAGGATTGTTGAGGGCTAGGCCCTGAAACACAAGAATCCCGGAACGGCCATGCATAAGATGCCTGTGCAATAGGCCTGACCCTAGGCTTCTGGGGCTCTTACTCTCTAGAGGCCCCAGTGGTCTAAGCCCGACCAGGGCTGTGCCCGACCAGGGCTGTAGGCCGCGTTGGGAGCGCGTTAGGGACGCAGGGCGCAGAACTCTGCCTGTTTCACACCAGAATTTTGGGGAGGACAGGGAATCTGGCAAAGCCAGTGGGAAGGATTTTTCAAGAGGAGAGTTCAGTGACAGGATCTGAAACACAATAGTGCTGGTGATCTGGAGGGTGCCTTATGTGAGCCACTTCTGTCTGGAGCAGCCTGCCATCATGCCCTGATAACCACAACACTAGTCCCAAGCCAGTGACCTAGGCAAAAGCAGAGACATTCATACTTATTGTCTCCTGCATCTGATTCTTGCCATCATCATGTGAAACGTTGGCGTTCCAATGTCTCCTGCGCACACTTGGTTCATAGGTGTACAATTTGAGTGCGTGTGCCTCATCACTGTCTTAGACAGAGCTCTGCCTTTAAACTGCCAAAGTACAGCATTGGTGGTTCAGTGGTAGAATTCTCGCCTGCCACGCGGGAGGCCCGGGTTCGATTCCCGGCCAATGCAAGGCTGCCTTCTTTTGACTTTGGAAGTGAAATTTATGAACTCAGTGGGGAATAAAATGGGAAGCAGTGACCCCGACGTGATTTGAACACGCAACCTTCTGATCTGGAGTGAGACGCGCTACTGTTGCGCCACGAGGTCCCTACGCTTGCAACCTTTGGAGCCCTATCAGCAAATGCTGTGGGCCTTACGATTTTCTTTTCGCCTCCTTGTATGCCTACGGTTGTTTTCTACCCTATTTATGAAATTGACTGCAGGTGCAGAGAGAACGCAGAGGATTGAAATGTTCAGGTAAAGGATCTCAAGCGGGAGCTCTAAGAGCAAAGAAACACATGTGTGTTTTATTAGAGCGCTTTATGCAGGCAAAATGACACGTCCCTGGGTGGGCTTGAACCACCAACCTTTCGGTTAACAGCCGAACGCGCTAACCGATTGCGCCACAGAGACTAGAGACTAGTGACTAAAAGGTCTTTGCTGTGACTCAATCTACATGTTTACTTGTGTGCACCTTCCTGGAGCTTGTGTTATATAAGGCATCTTTATGCTGCACAGCATTTGGCATTTGCATGGTGTCTTGTCACTGTTGGACGTTATGATGCGCAGACTACTGTCTAATGCTGTCAGGGCCAGTATTACTACCAGTCCCAGTGTATAAGACACATACATGACTTTTCTGTTGACTGCTTAGCGTAGCTCCCTGCTCCTCTGTTGCTGTGCTACCAGCCCGTGAGGGGTGTGTCTTGCTCATTCCAGCTTCACTGTGGTATGTTAGATTTGCCTTCTCTGTGAGCAGAGTCTCTTTCCCAGAGCAGGTGCTTTCTCTGAACTCTGGCTTGTAAGAGTGCTGGGAATGGCCCTCCCCAGCCCCTCACCCAGATAGATACATTTACCTGCAGAGCTCAACTTTGGAGAAAGAGATCGGGCAGAG